>SNQJ01S0204692.1:0-15664 GCA_010110895.2 Picea sitchensis
ATTGGAAATGCAAGGTCATCGTGGATAGCGGAAGTACAAATAATCTCATTTCAACCGAGATGGTAGAAAAGTTGGAGCTGAAGACAACTGATCACTCGAGTCCATACAAAGTTTCATGGCTACAGAAGGGACATCAGGTGAGTTTCACTAAATAATGTTTAGTAGAATTCAAGATAGAGGGATATAATGACAAGGTCTTATGTGATGTTATTCCCATGGATGTATGTCATCTATTGTTGGGTAGACCATGGCAATATGACCGAAATGTGGTTCATGATGGAAAGATGAAAACATATACTTTAGAGAAGGATGGGAGGACACACAAGTTGCTTCCGATAACGGATAAGGAAGCGAAACTGGAAGTAAGCAACACGATACTTCTCATGAGTGGGAAGGAACTTCTTACAAAGATGGAGAAGAAAGAAGACCCACAATTCTTTGTTGTCAGAAAACCAAGGATTTTTCTAACTAGCACAAGAGTGGATGACTTACCAGATGAGATTCAGGAACTACTGGAATAATTCGCTAACATCATAGTGGATGAATTACCTCATTCATTGCCACCGATGAGGAGTGTGAACCATCACATTGATTTCATACCAGGAGCTAGTTTGCCGAACAAAGCTGCGTACAGGTTAACGCCACAAGAAAATGAGGAGGTCAAAAATCAGGTACAGGAGTTGTTGGACAAAGGATTGATCAGAGAAAGTTTGAGTCCGTGTGCCGTTCCGACAGTGCTCAGTCCAAAGAAGGATGGAGGTTGGAGAATCTGCACCGATTTAAGAGAGATCAACAAGATCACCATCAGGTAAGGTTTCCACTGCCGAGAATCAACGATCTGATGGATTGCCTGAGTGGGGAAAATTATTTTTTAAAGATTGATATGAAAAGCGGATATCACCAGATTCGCATGAGGGAAGGTGATGAATGGAAGACAACATTCAAGACAAATGAAGTTTTATACGAATGGCTGGTCATGTCGTTTGTCTTGACAAACACACCGAGTACATTCATGAGGCTGATGAATGAAGTCCTGAGGGAATTTATCGGGAAATTTGTCATCATATATCTGGATGATATACTGATCTTCAGTAAGATGAAGGCTGAACACTTGAATAATTTGGCTATAGTGATGAGGAAGCTACAGCAAGAGAAGTTGTTGATTAATATGAAGAAGTCCTCATTTATGAAGACAGAGCTCATTTACTTGGGTTTTGTTATTTCAGTGAATGAGTTGAAAATGGACCCGAGCAAGGTGGAAGTGATCAAGGATTGGCCATCACTGAGAAATGTTTTTGAGGTGAGGAGTTTCCATGGTTTGGCTAGTTTCTACTGGAAGTTCATCAGGAATTTCAGTGGAATTAGCGCAGTAATGATGGATGCAGTGAAGAAGTGACATAAGTCTTTTCATTGGACAGCAGAGGATGAGAAGAGCTTCAATCTGTTGAAGTGGAAAATCACGGAACGACAAGTGTTGGTGTTGTCGGATTTCATGAAGACATTTAAGATGAAATGTGATGCAAGCAGATATGCCAGAGGAGCGGTCTTGAGTCAAGAAGACAGGCTAGTTGCATATTTCAGTGAAAAGCTAGATGAAGCAAAGCTGAAATACTCCACGTATGATAGAGAGTTTTATTCTATCATACAGGTGCTGAAGAAGTGGAGGCATTATTTGATTCCGAAAGAATTTGTACTATACAACGATAATCATGCATTGCAGTTTGTGAGTCAATAGGAGAAGTTGAATCAGAAACATGCGAAATGGGTAGAGTATATGTAGAATTTCATGTTTGTGATTAAGCATATTGCAGGTACTGCTAACAAAGTGGCTGATGCTTTGAGTAGGAAATGTTTGTTGCTGTAGGAGTTCCGAGTCAAAACATTGGGCTTTGAAAATCTCAGGGACATGTACGCAGGAGATCCAGATTTTGGAGAAGCGTATGAAGCAGTTGAGAATCTATTTCTCAGAGATCGGAGCCCATGGATAGACTACATGATCTAGGAGGGATTGTTGTTTAGAGGCAATCAATCGTGTATTCCAAATTGCTCCATGAGGGAGAAATTGTTGAAAGAGAAACACAATGGTGGATTGGCAGGGCATTTTGGCCACGAAAAAACATTCACAAAGCTAAGTGAATCATATTTTTGGCCAGGCATGCGAGCAGAGGTCAAGAGGCTTGTTGACAGGTGTCAAATTTGTCAGCATTCGAAGGGGAGGAAATAGAATGCCGGTTTTTATCAGCCATTGCCCATACCAGAGAGGCCGTGGGAAGTAATTAGCATGGATTTTATATTGGGTTTGTCGAGGACGCAGAGAGGGGTTGATTCCATCTTTGTGGTGGTGGAAATGTTTTCAAATATGGCACATTTCATTCCATGCTAGAAGACCAACGATGCGACGCACATCGTGAATTTGTTTTTCAAAGAGATTGTGCGACTTCATGGATTGTCAAGAGACATAGTCTCGGATAGGGATACAAAATTCATAGGGTATTTTTGGAGGACCTTATGGAAGCAGCTAGGAACTAAATTGGCATTTAGTTTATGTTATCATCCGCAGATGGATGGATAGACAGAGGTGGTTAACAGAAGTCTGGGAGACTTGTTGAGAAGCTTGGTGATGGAGCACCATAGCAGCTGGGACAACATATTGCCACAGGCAGAGTTTGCATACAATGATTCTGTGAATCGAAGCAAAGGCAAAATTCCATTTCAGGTTGTATATGGGATGCAGACAAGAGGAGTTTCTGAACTCAGGGAGTCAAAACAGACTGCGACTAGCAGTGCTAGTGCAGAAGAATTCGCTGAGGCGATGAAAGAACTTCACAGTAGGGTGAAGCAGTGATTGATAGACTCAAATTAGGAGTACAAGAATAGAGCAGATCAACATCAGAGACAACTTCAGTTCGAAGTTGGTGATCTAGTTCTGGCACATTTGAGGAAGGAAAGGTTCCCAAGGGGAACATACAACAAGATGAAAATGAAGAAAATTGGGCCATGCAGGGTCTTGAGAAAGTTCGGAGAGAATGCTTATGAGATTGAGTTATCGGATGGCATCGGAATATCTCCAATATTCAATGTGGTAGATTTATACCTGTACAGGGCTGATGAAGCAGAGACTGGAACTGAGGAGCCAATAATTCATTGGATGAAGCAATTACCAATAGCAGCAAAGCCACAGATGGAGTGCATATTGGATAAGAGAGTGGGTAAGAAAACCAGGCGAAAGAAGTATTTCAAGTACCTAGTCAAGTGGAAGAACCACCCAGTGGAAGATGCCAGCTGGGACATAGAAGTAGAACTACAAAAGCATGGATAGACCGTGTAGGAGCTCATAGACAGGAGCCCATGAAAATTTTCAAACTGAGGAGTATGATGCAGGAGCATCGCCAACACATCAAGCGAGCCAGCGTGGAGCGGAAGACAGCTGGATAAGCTAGCACACATTTTGAAATACTTTGAAATCGTTGCGTGATCTTAAATGGTTCATTTAAGAGACGACGCACTTGTATATTGTAATGGACTTTGAGAGGATAAGCTCTCGTCCTTAGGTAGATGAGGCATTTAAAATAGTTAATGCTGGTAGATAGAATATTTAATTCTAGATTTGATAGTTTAGAGTTCAAGAGGGAAAACGGTTATAGACACCCTCATTGCATCATTGTAATATTAGCATTTAGGAGTAAGAAGAGAAGAGCAAGCAGAGAGATGTGTATAGAACACCCATGTATAGACATTTAATTAATAGAAGAAAGATTTGATTCAAATCCATGGTTATGTGTCTATTCTTTGTGTGTTGATGTTATGCTCATGAATATTTGCTTCCTGTCATACATTTTCTTTTATGTGTTGTGCATGTGATTTCATGGTTAATTTGAAGTCTGAGAGGGAGATAGAATGAGTTTCAATTGTTTCTCTGAGTGAGCCAGAAGATTCCTGCAAGGAGTGCAGTTGAATTTGTCCGCAAGGAGTGTGTGACTGCAGGGTTCAATTAGAGAAGGATTTTTTTCTCATTNGGATAAGCTCTCGTCCTTAGGTAGATGAGGCATTTAAAATAGTTAATGCTGGTAGATAGAATATTTAATTCTAGATTTGATAGTTTAGAGTTCAAGAGGGAAAACGGTTATAGACACCCTCATTGCATCATTGTAATATTAGCATTTAGGAGTAAGAAGAGAAGAGCAAGCAGAGAGATGTGTATAGAACACCCATGTATAGACATTTAATTAATAGAAGAAAGATTTGATTCAAATCCATGGTTATGTGTCTATTCTTTGTGTGTTGATGTTATGCTCATGAATATTTGCTTCCTGTCATACATTTTCTTTTATGTGTTGTGCATGTGATTTCATGGTTAATTTGAAGTCTGAGAGGGAGATAGAATGAGTTTCAATTGTTTCTCTGAGTGAGCCAGAAGATTCCTGCAAGGAGTGCAGTTGAATTTGTCCGCAAGGAGTGTGTGACTGCAGGGTTCAATTAGAGAAGGATTTTTTTCTCATTCCCTTGAGAGTGCAGATAGGAACAGTGCCGTGCAAGGAGTGCACAGGCCGAGTGAAGTATTAGAGTTGTGATTCTGAGAAAATTACTGAAAAACTGCTGCTGCAAGAATGTGTAGGGTTGAAAGACTTCAACACTTAGACGTTGTTGAAGATTTGCCTCAAGGAGTGCGCACAAGAAGTTCTCAAAAGGACGTGAGAAGTTGAGAACAAGCTCCGGAGGAGTAGGCCTTCGAATTCGTCAAAGGATTTCACAAAGAGGTTGTGCATCGAAGTGTTCAAGCAGGTGCTGAAACTTTGCGTGCAGGGTGACGAGTTCTGTGGAGGAGCATCTCATCATTTTGGGGATTTCATAGAGAAGAATGGACAGTCGGAATTCTCTGAGGAGAATTCGTGAGAATCCGAGGGCTGTTGGATCTTGCAGAGGTGCAAGGAATTTACTACGTAGCGTGGAGCAGTTATAATCTCAGGAGGGGCAGAATGTTGATACAAGTCGATCGAGGTCGTTGTATTGTTCGTGAGATCGCCCATCGGGATCTCGTGAGAAAAGCGTCAAATATTTGGCAATGAAAATCGCGAAGTCGTGAGGTGTGACATCCTGACAATGATGTAAGTCGCGTGGGCCACAGGAGTGAGTGCAAGACAGGAGGCGGAGATTAGAGATCTCGCGAGCTCGAGACTCGCAAGTTAAAGGTCTATATATTGGAAGGTTCAAGTCGCGAGGCGTGAGATAGCGAAAGAGCGACAGGAGAATATCGGAGTCTCGTCACATCGAGACTCGGAAGACAGAGAAATCAGGGTTTGAGGTCACGAGAGCACGAGTTCGCGAGTCTCGACACCTCGTACCTTGGGAGTCGACAGGGAAGTTGTTAAACCTCGCGAGTAGCGAAGTCACGAGGGAGAGAGGTTGCGATAGCGTGGAAATCCTGAGTGAAGTGATGGGTGTGGACGGGTCAAGTCACATGCGCATATCAGAGTTTTGGTACCTCAGATTTCGAAGGCCGAAAACTCAGAAGGTTGGTATCGCGAGTAGCAAGGTCACGAGTTATAATCCACTGAGGAGTAAGGAAGGGGATCGCGTGACGAAGAGAATTTGTGGGTAGGAAGATTCCCGATAAGGAATCTGAAGAGCCTTGGAGTTCTTCGGGCCGAAGAAAAGGAAGGTCCTGTGGAAGCGGACATACCAAGGAAGGTAGGTCGGCACCACATCTCTTCTGAGGTCTTGACCCGAAGTGCACTATGGTACAATCATTTCTACACATATATAGCTGCCATTTCTTCTTCTTCCCATAAGAACATAGGAAGATCTTGATCATGGATCATAGTCTTCATAGCTTCCATTATTGTTCTGTTCTTTCATTCAGCTACACCATTTTGTTGGGGATTATAGGGAGTGGTGAGTTCCTTCTTGATCCTAACATCTTTGCAGAAGTTGACAAACTCTTTTGAGGTGTATTCTTCTCAATTATATGACCTGAGTATCTTGATCTTTCTCTTAGAAAGATTCTCTATCAAGGCTTTGAATTCCTTGAATTTGTTGAACACTTGATCTTTAGATTTCAAGAGATACAACAAAGTCTGACAAGAATAATCATCAATAAATTATACAAAATATACATACCCACTAATGGAGGATTATGGAATTGGGCCACACACATATGAATGAATGAGTTCTAGGACTCCTTCTGCTTTGTTGTCTCTCTTCAGAAAAGGGTTCTTAACGTTCTTCCCTTGTGCACATCCATTGCATATGCCTTCATGGTCAAACTTGAGTTCTGGTAAACCTATGACCACTTTGAATATGTATGGTAGCACCTTGTACTTAATGTGAGCTAATATTCTATGCCAAAGTTCACATGGATTCTCAATGGCGTGGGTCATGGCAGCTTCTGAGTGACCCTTTAGCTTATGAAAGCCACCTTCTTCTTTTCCAATGATGATTGCTTCATTTATGGTCTCTGCTTTAGCATGTTTCCTTCTGCAACCTTTCATCAGGATTATTACCTGTGACCTAGAGAAAGGTCAACAAAACAATAAGCACAAGTAATATCCTTTTGATAATATAAAGCAATAGCACGAACAATCATCACAGTAGCTCCTTTAGAGATATCACTTGTAACTTGTCTGAAGAAATATTTAAAGGTAAGGAATATAATATGAAATGAGGTCAACACTCTCATAGTGTTGTGATAAAAAATTCTTCCATGGAAACCTGGAACTAACACATGAGGTTTCTCCTAGAGGAGGTGTTAGTTGTATCAGGAAAAGCATTTACTTCTATATGCTCACATGCTATCAAGTATAATACTTTAAAAAGATTGTTATCTCAACTATAGTCATCAACTTTGTCATGTGTACCTTTGAATCTTATCAACTTGATTAATCAAATCTGGAGCCTTGTCCTCAGGAATGAGTGCTTTCTTTTCTTCTGAGTCTCCTTCACTCAAGATGATGAGTGCTTTCTTCAACCTGTCTTATGTACTAAGACAATACGCTATCTTGACATAAGGTTGGGTTAGAGGATAAGCTCTATGATCTCAACTTTTAATCCATCTAATACCTTGACTCATAAAAGGTTAGTATGATGCAACATTCATCAATATAACAAATGGATGCATATCATAATAATCACACTTGGGTTGCATCATTCCTCTGAATGTGTTGGATCTTGAGATCCTTTTGGATCTATGGAAAGAGATCCCTTCTCCTGCAAATACTCTTTAAATTTTAACCATTTAAACATACGTGAGTGCATACCTCTAATAGAATTTGTAGGTGGTGGTACCATCTGGAAGTAGTAGTAATCATTGCAAACTCTTTAAAAACTTCAAGGGTGACTACAACTGGTAGTACGGCTGCAAATGCAACTATTACTACAATTGCAACTCATTCTGAGACTGCAACTGCAAATACAACTACAACTTAGGGTTTTATGAGGAAACCCTAATTTTTCAAGCTTCAAATTTTGAAATTCTGATCCAGGGGATAGATGTGCTGAGCTGAGGTGAGCAAGATGGTGCAGTCAAATTTATGAAAATCCAACTTTCACCCCCTCAAACTTGATCTATGGATTTATGGACTCGTGCTTCTAGTTTTTTGGTACTTCTGGTACTATGGTACTTCTGGTACTTATGGTACTCTAGTTATCTAGTTTTCTGGTACTTTTTGAAACTAGGGTTTCACTTTCCAAGAGATCTAGTGATCCAGGGGATCAAATTTTGCTCAAAATTCAAAGTGCTCAGAATCACTTCAGGTCGAATGGGAGAATAGGTCTCATCGTCATGAACCCAATGCAACTCATTTGGGTTCAAACAGACATCGGATGAGAGAGATATTGCATTCTGTTCAAATCGACAAACAAGCAAAAAAAATGTGTGCTGACTGTACAGTCCATACAGTCTGTACGGATACGACACGTGGTAAGTGTGGTTGGAAGTCATGTGGACGAGTCAGCGTATGACACATGGCTTGTTTTTGGTGAATGGGATGGTGACACATGGCCCAATCAATGGCTGCCACATGTCACCTAAACATTGGTTAAAACATATGTTGTTGGCCGGAGTCGACCATACACATATAACCGATGAACCATACACATATGACCAGTGGTCAATGTATAGTGTAGGAGTTGTGTTACCAATGGTTATGAAACCGCGTCAACACTTCTCTCTCTATCATTTGATTTGGACTTGGCCCATTTTATATGCGCGCAAGGTCATGTGGTGGTCCATGTACCAATGGGCCTTGGCGGTTAAGGGCCAGCGCATAACCATCCTACAGTTTGCACCATTTGTGTGGTTGCACCTGGTGCTGATTTTTAACACATAAATGCACGTGGGGGCTAGGTTGAGGAGCAAGAGGTGCATTTTGGTGATCCAGAGATAGCAAGTTTGAAGGGGAACTTCCAGGAAGCCTATCTTCTTCAATTTTTGGCCAAAGGAGGTGCCGAAAAATCCCATCTAGGAGTTTTTGGACGTTCTGAAGCCATTGGAGCCATCTATTTTGCATTTTGAGCATTGTAAATCACATATTTGATCACTTTGAGAAAATAATACAAAATATCCATTGGAAGCTGGACCAGGAGATGGAGCCCAAGAGAGGGGTGAAATCCTTTATCATTTGCTATGTTATGTGTTTTTTGTTCAATGTTATTTGTTGTTGTTTATATGCATCTTGAATGAGTAATTTCAATAAAAGTTGTGTTTGCAAAATTGATCCATTTGCATTTGAGCACATGAATTAAAACTTGCAAATATTTTCAAGAATACAAGTCTTCTTCATTTTTAGATCATCTAGTCACTAAAAAGGTGCATTGAAGGTGCCAAAATGATCCTTGGGGGAGGGTGCACTTTTCTAGATGGTTTTAGGGATGAAATGATTCACCATAAAAAATCTCTAATTTGCATGTACGACAACAGTGACATTTTTCACTCTTGTGAAAGATGCTCTCTTCAGCTTGGCTCTGATACCATGTTAATGTTTAATACATTATTATAGTTCTTTTCATTTCAATAGATAACAATAGAATAATACAAGATCACTGAGAAATACACAATCACAAGAGACACAACATTTATCCTGGGAAACCCTCTAGGGGAAGAAAACTCAGCAAAACTTCCTTATTATAGATAGCCAATACAATTCCAAGAGATAACTCAAGAAAATATAGAAAGTCCTCTCCTAAATATGCACCTCTCTCTCTCTCTCTTCTCCAACTGGAGCTCCAAAATTTGTCTCTCAATGAAAAAGTGAGTGTGTGATTAAGTGAGGAACTAGCCTCCTTATTTATACAAGACTGGCACGTCTAAGAGTGTCCTTTCACTGGTAGGGCCGACTTCTTCTCCTGGGTGGTTATAATGACCTTTATTATATTATGGGGCCGAATTCTTCTTTTTCCTATTACAATTACATTATGACCAATCCGAAAAAGGGGATTTGGTCCTTTTACAATAGACAACATGATCAATACACAATGGGGATTGATCCAATAAATAATATATCAAATAATAATGAGAATACACTTTGCAGTTACATTGTTTCAACAAAAACACTAACAAAAGCCAAAGACACCATTTGGATGGATATCTCCAAGTCCATAAATGAAATATGGCCTATGGTGTAAATCATGTTTGAACAACATGAACTGGTGTCGAGGAGTAGGTAGGCTATCGACAAGATAAAGGGAGATCTGGGAGAAATGCCCATAGAAGCAAATGAAATCATCAGGTTTCTTAATTCGAAAACTAAAGAAGAACTAGAAAACCTGAAGATTGAGGATAGGACAGAGACTATCCTCGAGGTCAATATGGTTCTAACCAAAAGAGGACTGATACTGCAATTGGAGGAGAAATCCTAGAACATGGATGTCAGAGTTTAGAATTTTTTCAGAAAGATTGATGTGTTTCTAAAGAAAGGTCTTCCCGGTTTACTGGTTCTGAATGACAAGATGATGACACTCTCTAATTAGAAGCAAAGGATTATCATGGTATCAAAGGACAACTCCAAGTTTTCAAGGATACAAGGTAGCATAACAGGTAAATAATTTTTAGAGATTCTATAACTGGACCTTAGCATCCAGCATGAAATCAAGCATATCTTCATCACCAAGCCAACTTTTGAAAATTACACAGAAATAAATGAAGTGTACCGCGGGCTACTAAAAGTCACCATTCCCATTTAGTAGAGATGGGAAGAGTTGTGTGAATTGATTGAGTAGAAGATGAGATGGACGTACAAGTCAGCATACATAACAGTCAAAGTCAAGTTAATGATTCACCAACCATCTTCCCCAACATCAGTGTGGACAATCTGACAGATCATAAGCAGTTCCTACAATTTTTTTATTTTTATCTAGTTAGTTAGCCTTAGATTTTTCCATGTCCTGATCATTAATGACAGGATCGATTGTAATATTTTCTATATATACTTCAAGTTTCGAAGTACTGAGGGTTGAGCTTTACGCCCAAGCAAGTTGTAAGCACTGCAATATTTCTCAAGATATTTACCAGTAATAAAAAGGACATTTCACGGGATTCCTACGTGTTAACTGTTGGTGATGTTTTCTCTTCTTCATTGAATGGTTTTTCTATACTCATAATCATTTATGTTTTCTATATATGATCACTTAAAAGAAGTTGAAGTTACAGTATTTATCTTTGTACACTCTGTTTATGGMTTTTAAAAATATAAATGTTTATCTTTTGACGTTATGATAAAGAAATTCTTAAATGCTTCTTTGTTATAATTTATTTTCTCATCTTTTCTGCTACCCATCATTTTTATTCTAAAGGATCTAACAGTTCCATTATCCTTCCCTATGAAATCACCTTATAAAATATGTTCTTTGATCTCAAACTTTATAAAACAGACCCCATAGCCCAATGGATGCATAAGCGATATTACAACCATTTTTATAAAAAAAACAACACAGTCTCATTTATTTAACTAGTCTAATATCTAAAACCTAAAACAAAGTTAAATATTACAGAGAGATCCCTCTCTAAAGTTGGAAGGGATAGATCCTAGTTTCTAAGTGGTTGGATAAAGTTAGCTCTGGTGAATTTCTTCTACATAGCGACAACCTCTGGGAATTTACAAAACGTTAACATAGTGGCGACCATATTGGGGAACTGAAATAACTTTCCATCCCACGATTTATTTTCCCTAGACAAAGAAAACTTTATTCCTAAAATAATCATAAAACCGAAACTTATAAAGAGATAATGTTCAGAGGTTGTTAAAGTTTGTATATAATTAGTTTAAAATTTCTAAAAATGAAATAAAAAATAAAAATTCTGGATCCTATAAGAGTTTTCACAAGATCTCATCCAGATCTAGAACCTGCAACAGCAATAAACAATCCCAAAAAACTACTTAGAAAGAAAAATGCTACATAGGGTTATAGGAGTCACAGTCCTCTTCATATGTCCCCTTCTCTCCCAGCAAAACTGGTTGCCCTTCAGGATCTCGAGTTTGACATATCTTTTAAAACAATCCTTTTCAGAACAAAATCTGACAGCTTTGTAAGTGAACCAATCTTAGATCAAACAATCCTACAACCGAGGACCCCTGAAATACTATCTCCCAAGGCAGATGTTGATCAAAGAGTTCTTCAAGAATCTGACAAGTTAGAATATCTCGTAGAAAATCTTGATCAATCCTTAGACAAAGCTCACTTCCAACAGCCAGTTGAACTTTATGCCTTGACTATTTCTGCAACTTTTGTTAAACCTAAAGCATCTGACTCTGTTCCTCTTAGCCCTTCATCTTCCACAACCTCTGTCACCTCCCCTCTGATCAAACAGGTTGTTTTCCATCCTCCTCCACCATTCATGGCAGCAAGATATTCTCCCTTGGTGTTGGTCTCTCCTTTACATGCCATGCCTCGGGACTATCAAACCAGACTTCCTCAGATTGATGGAACTGGTCCTCTGAATGCACAACAACATGTTGACAAAATGAATGATAATTTTGATTTACAGGAAGTTGATGAGGCTGATGTTCAGATGAGGCTATTTGCATAGATTTTGAATGGAGAAGTCAAAAATTTGTTCAAAGCCTTACGTCCTACTACCATAACTAACATTGATGTTTTTCATAAAAGTTTTCTTGATAGATGGGAGGTAAAGAAAAATCCTCTCCAGATCTTGTCAGAATATGAGAGTATCAAAAGGAACCAAGGAGAGAAAGTTCATGATTACTACACTCGTTTCAACAATTTGTACAATGCAATTCCAGCCAATATCAAGCCTCCTCAAGGTTTGGCATTAATCAAATTCCCTAATGGATTTTATGCTGATATGTCAAACCAGCTAAGGGAAATAAATTTTGTTACTTTGGAAGACATGCAGAAAAGTGCAGTAGGCACAGAAGAAAATCTTTTAGAAAGAAGAGCAAGGTAGAGAACATAAAGGAGGGTCACCATCAAGGAAGAGCCTTCCTCTTCCTCGTCATATGCCAAACTAGATTGTCTAGCCCGAGCTATGGAGAGAATGATGGAGAGACTTACTATAGCTGACAGAAACCCACCCAGGGAGAACCAAGTTGCTCCTCAAATTTGAAACCCAAACTTCAGAGTAAATCCTCCCCAGATCAGGTAGAGAGATCCTAGAGATCAGAGAGAACAAAGGGGGCCTGATCAAGAGATGAGACCACATTTCCAAGAAAATTATGCTCATGAAGGTCAGGATATAATCGAAGAATTGGATGACACTCATATAAACCTCATGGGTGTTCATGATCATGAATCCATTTTTCTTAATCAGGAAGAGCACGATATTTTTATCCTCTCGCAAATAGAGGTAAATGAGGAAGCAAATGAAATAGAACAACAAGCCTTTGAAAATGCTATAATGGAGGTCCACAGGAAGTATAACCTGATAAGCAAGAAGGCTACTGAAACAAAGAAGGCTACCGAAACAAAGATAATAGTTGAGACCAAGAAAACCTTGGAAACTCCTCGCAAGACAGTCTGTGAGAGGTATAATGTTGAATCTCCTACAAAAAGAAGCCCCAAGATTTTACAAAGATCAAATCAGATAGAGGTTTCGTTGAGTACTCAACCAACTTCTTCTACCCATAGGACTTCTATCGATAAACCAGAAGTGCAAAGCCTAGGTAAAGCTTCCACTACTTTCAACCTTGAAGGGGAATTAGCTAAATTAAATATTATCATTCCCCTTTTCGAGCTGATGAGAAAGAGCGCTTACAGGTCGCAAGTAATTAAATCTTTAAGAATCGAACCAGAGATAGGTATGAAGGCTCTGAATGTCGGGTCAGCCAATCACTTAGACATGGTAAACCTTGTTGATGATCAACCTGAGCTCTTGTTTGGTCCTGAAGTTGATGGTCAAATTGATAATGGTGTCGTTTCCCCTTTCTACATCATCCTAAATATCCATGACTTGATCTTACACAATGCTATGCTAGATTCAGGTGCCTCTCACAACCTGATGCCCAAAGTTGTGATGGAAAAGTTGGGACTTGAGGTCACCAGACCCTACAAGTATTTTCATTATTTTGACTCTAGCAAGGTCAAGTGCATAGGTCTAATTAAGGACTTATGCATCACCCTATATCAAATCCCAGCAAAGAGTATGGTGATGGATATCGTAGTCGCAGAAATTCCCCCAAAATACGGTATGTTACTATCAATATCCTAGGGAGCTAAGCTGAAAGGATCCTTGCATCTAGATATGTCCTATGCCACCATCTCAGTATTTGGAAAATAGAGAAGATTGTACAAAGAAACTCTAATGAAATATATGGTCAACACTCAGGAAAAGCCACACAATTACCCGCTATACTCTGGACATTCTGATATAGATTCTTCCATTCTATACAATGATGGTGACTTGGAAGAACAAATCACTCAGCAGGAAGATGACACGCCGGATTTGAAAGGAGATAAAGAAATCACTGAGGTAAGAAATAATGAAATTGTGGAAAGTGAGGAACTACTAACAGACTTTTGGAGCATGTATTTTGATGGAGCCATGAGTAAGGAGGGAGTTGGAGTTGGAGTTTGGTTGAATAATAACAAATCAAAGTATTTAGAGAGTCATTCTTACAAATTGAATTTCCAATGCACTAACAACATAGCTGAGTACGAAGCTTTGATGCTCGGCATGAAACTACTAAAGAAGGTTGGTGCCAAAAAGATTATGATAAAGGGTGATTCTGAATTGATTATTAAGAAAATTAAATGTGAGTATGCAGTTAAACATCCCATACTTAGATATTATAGGAATGTTGTTTTGGATGCCCTTTAATGTTTTACTAAAATTGACCTATAGGTAATGCCCAGGGGACAAAAAATACTTGCATACAGGTTGGCTACATTAGTAGCTACATGTAAAATTCCTTTCCATCCCACTTGCAAATACACAGTGGAGGTGAAGTGCAAACCAAACGTTCCTGACAACATCAGATACTGGCAGGTATTTGGGAATGACGATCAAATTGAAGACTTCCTACAGTGTAAGAATGATTTCGAATGTACAAATATAGATTTAGAGAATGGTGATGATGATGTAAATAAACCTGTTTTTGAAAATGGTAGTGTAAATAAATTAGACTCAGATGAAACAAAAGAAAATGAGGTAGATTCTGGTATTTTATAGTTGAAAAATAATGTGTTACCAAGAGGTCTAGTTCCACTAGAAGACTTGTTCGATTTTAATGACGTAGTGAAAAAACAAAAAATTGAAGCTAGTGGTAAAGAGGTCGAAGAATGCAACATAGGAACAGAAGAAAAACCCAAGATGATAAAACCTTCCAAGTTTCTATCCCCTGAGAAAAACGCAAATGCATTGAATTGTTTAAGGAATATGTAGATGTGTTTTCTTGGGGTTATTAGGACTTAAAATCTTATGACACAAGTATCATACAACATAGGATCCCAATAAAATAATAACACAAAACTTTTAGGAAGAAACTTAGGAGAATTAATCCCAAGTTTCTTCCCCTGATAGAAAAGGAAATAAAAAAAATGTATGATGAAAAAATTATAGTCCCCTTGAGATTTTCCAAATGGGTTTCTAACTTGGTTCCTACTAGGAAGAAAACTGGTGAAAACAGGCTTTGCATTGATTTCATAAATCTTAACAAGGTTTCCCTCAAAGACAATTACCCTTTGCCTAATATGGACCACATCTTACAAAAAGTGGTTGGGGACAGTAGGATCTCCTTACTAGACAGTTTCTCAGGTTATAACTAGGTTCTTGTTCACCTGGATGATCAGGAGAAAACAACCTTTACCACACCCTGGGGAACCTTCATGTATGTGAAGATTCCCTTTGTCTTGATGAACGTTGGTGCCACTTTCCAAAGAGCAATGGATATTTGTTTTGTGGACAAACTTGGGAGATTCATAGTCATATATCTAGATGATGTGACTGTATACTCCAAATCTTACGAAGAACACTTGCAACACCTCAGGCGTGTGTTTGAGAAGTGCAAAAAGTTTGGGATTTCATTGAATCCAAAGAAAATCCTTTTCGGTTTAGAGGAAGGCAATTTGTTGGGACTCATAATCTCTAAATATGGAATTGAAATAAATCCCAACAAGATAGAAGCCATCCAGAAGGTGGAACACCCTAGGAACATCAAAGAGCTACAATCATTCATTGGAAAAATAAATTTCCTAAGAAGATTCATACCCAACTTGG
>SNQJ01S0204693.1:6059-16545 GCA_010110895.2 Picea sitchensis
CCCCCCCCTCACCCGTGACCATTAATCACCCCGTCATCACCCCACGCCATATTGGACACCTCTGTTACACTGTAAAACCCATTTTTTCACCTTGTAACACTATTTGTAGATCCATACACTGTGGGCACCGAGCCAAAGCCAGCATTCAAGCCAACTGCCACAACGATTCACTTTTCAATAGACGCAAATTGACCCGGGTAATTTACAGTATGCCATTAATCCACCTTAAAACTCGATTAGTCATGGCCCCCAAATCCAAATCTGTTGAAACGTCTGAGAACCTGATTCTTCCCCCTCCTGTTGACCTTGATCACATCCCCTTGGAAGATAAGGATTACAAGATTACAAAGTTTAAGAGTGAATTCGAATTCTTCGAATTACACTTCCTGGATATCTTCCTAGATCAAAGCGACGAAATTGGACTCTAGGAGTCCAATTTGCCTCTGTACATGTTCCCTCATAACTTCCACTTCCTAGAATTCGATTTGAAATGCCAAGCCCATTATCTTCTTGGCCAAAGGGTCATAGTTTCCTCTTCTGGTGAAACCATGTTCACCATTACCCTCGAATCCATTAATCAGATGTTACGGATCCAAAGAAGTGAACCTGCAATCCCATTTTGCATCGAGGCCCTGAATGACATGTACCAGAAGCTTTCTTTCCCCCAAGGCACTCAATTTCCCAAGAAAAATCATCTCTATCCATCCTCCATTTTCTCTGTCAGGGAAAACCATATTATTTCCATTCTTTGGTACTTGATAGGATACTTCTCAAATGAATGGGTTGATGAACCTATCTTAGGTTTTTTGTCCATTTTTTCCACAGAAGAAAAAGCCACAGTTCAATTTGATTTCAAACAGTTTCTTGCTAATAACATACATGATTAGTTTTTTAGGTTTTCAACAAAAGGAATGTTCAGGTATTCCTTAGTCCTGGTGTATTTATTCTTGTTTTTTCAGTCAGACAGGTTTCCATGTGCTTTTCAAAAATTGGATCAGGAAGGAAACCCACAGTCAGTAACCTCATGGACCTCACTGGTGAGAAAAAACTCAACTGAATTCAGCTTCAAGGATTTCATTGACCATTTTTATCACCCAGTGGTTTGCATGATGAGCAGTAGAATAGAGCCAATGATCAATGAAGAAGTTTAGATAATCCTTCACCTCTCCGATCTAGCCAAAATGTGAGATTGGTACTTATATCAAAACCACACTAAAATAAGAGTGTATGGATGTGAGCTGCCACCATACAGACTGTCAAAATATCTCCCTATAAGGATATTTGCACTGGAATATAGCAGGTAGATGGTGAACTATGATGATATCCATTTTGTTTCAGTCAAGAAGAAACAACAGCTCAGAATCAAGACCCAAATTGGCCCTTTTATATGCAACAACAGAGTTACAGGAGGAGAGGCAGACAACCTCCTGAAACAGATGAGCTTCACTCAGAGTTTTCACATGGAATTATGACCCATTTGGTGTCATCGAAGAGCTCAGATTCAAACAAAGGAGCACTCCTTATGCTCACATACAGAAGCCAGAGGTGGAAAAGTACATGAACCAGATAGATTGGCAAGAGAACAAATTGTTGGAAACAAAAGAACAACCTCCCCCTATCACTGCTTCACATACCAACACACCTCAAATAAAAAAAAAAGAGAGCAAGGAAAGAGGTTTCCCCTTCAATCACATAGGTGTCAGCTGAAGAATTCCAAGTCTACATAAAAAGGGCCAAAACTAGTCATACACTAGACCTGCTCAAAGAAGGAGAAATGTAGTCCACCATAGTCATGGAGGCACCACATTCGTCATACTTTTTAGATAGCTAGTTCATGGTGTCCACATCTTCATCTAAAAAAAAAACAGACACTACTCTATCAACAAAGTCATCTCATGAGAAAACGGGTTCAAATATCTTTGACATGTACAAACAGATCAAGCAGAGGAATGAACTCCTAAACGGCAGCACATATGCTCAGTTATGGAAGTAGACCTCCACTTCTCAACACATACTACTATCGGCATTTGACAAAGAGAAAGGAAGAATTTAGATGGAATTCCTGCAAGCACAAGTTCCTCATCCCGAGATAGCTTCTGACTACAAGAAGAATTCCTTTGAGTTTGATGCGAAGGATGTCCATCCAATGGACCAAATGGATATGCACAAGAAAACCAGGGAGATGATATTCTCCACCTTGACAAACACCTCATTCACTGCTTCAAAATTGAAGGTGTCCCTGAATAACATTCAGTCCCAATTGAAGTTGGTGAAAATATCTTATTTGGCTAAAGAAAACAAGATCAAATCACTTGAAGAATTAGTGTTGAATATTGGGTATGACCCAAAAAATGTCAATGCAGTTGAGGAATTAGTGAAGAAGAAAAATTCTCTTGAGAAAACAACTGAAGGTTTCAGCTACTAAATATTCACAAGAAAAAGAGGTGGCTGAGACTGAAGACCACAAAGAAGAAATTTTGAAGCTTATCATGGAACAAAATGCACAGATAAGAGAGATGGAAGAAGAAATGTATAAATTGATAAAGGATAAATAACAAAGTGTGTAGATGGCCATTATCCCACTGCAGGCAGTCCCTTTGACATGAATTAGAACAGCAGAAGCAACCACATCAACAGAGATTCCATCAACAATTCCAGTGCAAGTTCCATATGCATCTGAGAAACTTGTGAAGTCATGGAAGACATGTCCCTTCAAGGGGAGGAGATCAGAAAATTGTAAGAAGAAGAAAAAAACCTCCAAGAGCTGAAGTCTATGTTCTAGACCAGTCACCATGCAGAAATGCACAAGTCTCAAAGACTTACTCAACAACTACAACTACTACAGAAAGAGACTGTCATGCAAAATACCTTATCCCAAGCTAAGGAAAACATCTGGGTGGATATCAACAAGTCTATGGCATAAATCTGGCCATCCATATAGATCATCTTCGAACAAAATGAATTGGTATAGAAGGCCAGAGAAGCAATTGGAAAAATCAAAGAAGAGCTAGGAGAAATACCAACAGAGGCCATTGAACTCATCAGATTCTTGAACTCCAAAAACAAGTAGGAGTTAGAGGCAATGGAAATTGAAGACATGACAGAGACCATCCTTGAGATCAAGAAGGTCCTGACCAAGAAAGGATTGATGTTGCATCTAGAAGAGAAGGCTCGGGTGATGGACATTGGAGTGAAAATATTTTTCAATGAGATTGAAGTACTACATAAGAAAGGTCTCCCTGGACTATTTGTACTAAATGACAAGCTAATGACCCTATTAGATTACAAACAGAAAATCACTGCAGTGGCAAAGGACAATTCCAAGTTTGCAGGGATACAGGGAAGAATTGTTGGTAAAGATTTCCTAGAGACATTATAGTTAGACCTGAGCATTCAACATGATATAAAACATATCTTCATCACCAAGCCTACTTTTGCTAAGTATACTGAAATGGATGAGATATACAGAAAGTTACTCAAGATTTCCATCCCAGGTAAAAAGAGATGGGAAGACTTATTTTCTTTACTTGAGTAAATACAGTTTGAGGTTCGAGTCAACATGGAGCAGTCATCCAAAGTCAAAGATATGATTCACCAACTACTTCCACAAAATTAACACCAAGGATTCGAACAAATCAACATAATTCCTATATTTTGTAATTTTTTTTTAAGTAAAAAAGGGGCAGAGCCTAATATATTAACTTAAAAAAAAACAACAGATACATCATGTCTGCCAACTGTCCCGTCGGGTAAGAAGAAACCGAGACAGCTGGCCTCCTATATAGTCTGTGAGGAAAATATGGTTGCCATTTGTCTTGCCCGAAGGAAACCAAGACATATGGCAGCCCTTAGTCTAAGAAAAAACCTTTAGTCTTTGAGTTACAACATGAAAACAAACCTTAGATAGGACTAGCATAAGAAAAACAGAGGTATTCACTAAAGCCATTAACTGTGATAGTTACCCGGTGGTCGCTGCTTCATCCATGCCATCGTCTCCATCCTTCTTTTCGACCCTAGCTGGCAACACGAAGGGCTGAGCGCACATCAGGCATCGCTGACCTGGAGGTGTGTTGGAGTAGGCATCGTAGATCATATCGTTGCATTGGTTGATGAGTGTGGTGAGGTGGATTTGGTCCTCCACCAAGCTCCTTAATTCAAATAGTTGTTCCAGGTGGTCCGAGTGGAAGAATGGTGGTTGGCCACACCACTCTTCTTGCATGGCCACTAGAGGACGTGGCATGGGAGTTATGCCACCCTCCCTTGCCAAGAAATCCTTCTGCAGAGCGCCTTTCGGATTAGCTGCCTCTGTCTCGGCTGGCTTGTTTCTTCCCAGCTTTCCTGATTGTTCTTCTGTATGTAGTGATGGATGTTGATCAGGTTGAGCAGGTTGGTCACCCACATTCAGAGGGAATTATTCTACACCTACTGTCGCTTCCTCCTCCATGTCTTCCAGAACTTATTCAATGATGTAACAGTAGGGGGTTCTTCCAATTGGGTTTCCCCTTTGTGAGAGCTAAGTTGTTCCTTTGTGGCCCACATGGTGGTTTCCTTTGGAAAAAATGTTGGTGGATTCTAGTTGTCTGGAATGGTGAAGAGAAGGTGTTCTGGGGGCACTTGAATGGGCTCGTTTGGAAAAACTTCCTCAATGTAAGCCATGGGAGGTGTTTCGGGCCTCCTGTCTTTGTGGGCAAGCTGCGTCCAAGCAATGGACAATGCTCATTTAAATTTCTGTTATCTCCTTCGACACGCGTCAAAAACATACTAGGCAGTCCCCCTGCGGGGCTTACCTCGTTCTCTCGGCGTGTATAGGTGCCAAACAGTGGACAGAGCAATGAAGAGGTGGTAGCAATCACACCAGAGCTTAGGTATGCTCGTTTTCTGCTGCTCAAACTCAGAATGAGTCCCTTCCCAGCCAAAAGCAGATAAATTCATGAGGATTAATGCGAATAGACCCACCATTAAGGCCATATGCTAAGTGTGTTGTGTTTCTATCCTCTTCACTTACGTGAGAGGTCTCGGCTCATCGGCCTAGCTGCTCCGGCTTGCTCCCATCCTTAAAGGTGAGGGTATGGGAGCCGGTGGCCTGTATTTAAGGCCCGACCTGGCGTTGTACCACGTGGCTTAGATGGTCTAGGTGGCACCCCATCCGGGGTCTATATTTTGTAATATTGAGATCTAATTAGTTAGATATTTTCTCCATAATATCATAGTCATTTATGACATGATATGATGTAAATAGTTTTATAAATACTTCTTCCTTCGAAGTATAAAGGGTTGATTTTTGCATCCAAGAGCTATTGTGTAATTCTTCAAAGGATCGACCAGTAATAAAATAGGATTATTCACAGGATTCTTGTGTCATGTTGTTGGTGATGTCTCTTTCTCTTTGTTAAATGTTTTCTTATTCTCTGTAATCATTTATGTATTTCAAATTCCAATCATTAAAAGAAAGTCAATAGAACAAAATTTATCTTGTATACTCTATCTCTAGTCTTCTAATGATCTGCATGTTTTCATCTGAAATTGAGTAAGGGAATTCTTAACTGCTCCTTTATAGTGGACTTTCCCATCCTTTTTTATCTTATTCATTTCATTTAATCTAAATATATCCAATAGTTTTACTACCTTTCCCTGTGAAGAAACCCTCATAAAATCTGAATATGATCCTCATCTTTAAATACAGACCCCATAGCCCAATGGAAAATTAAGCATTCATTCAGCCAATTTTTACAAACAAATAAATAAATCCGAAATATCATAACTAGCCTAACATTTAAAAACTTAAACAAATGTAAATCATACAAAGAGATCCCTCTCTGAAGTTGGCAGGGCTAGATCCCAATTTCAAAAGTGGTTTTGGTAGTTACCTCTTTCAATTTCTTCTTCCATTATACAACCTCTGGAAACTATAGAGTGCTAACATAGTGGCAACCATACTGGGGATTGAACATTTCATGTTCCTTAGAAAAGTGTATCAAGTTACAGATCTGAATATTGATGGTGAACAATGATCATACACAAGAAGGCTGAATTATTCACTTGGTGACTCCTTGTTCAAAGTATCTAGAGCTTCAAAGTTTTCAAGGTGACTCCACTCTCAAAGAATCCAAATTTTAGAGCATTCATGGAAACTCCAATACATGTTGATCATATTTCCTGCAAAACAAGATGAATGGGTATGTGGAAAATCCTCTATCTTGTGAAGTTTTAAAAGAATTCAGGGATAAGTTAGCAGAGTTTCCAATTGATGACAATTTTTCAACAACCGTGTTTCATTGTTTGAAATTGAGCAAATTTTCTCCTAAGGGTAAAATTTGTTTTCTTGAGTTAGTTGTTGAAAAACTTGAGAAGGATATTGAACTTTTGGATTCTCAGATCTAGTCATATAATTTCCAAAATCCTAAACAATTCTTGGAAAATCTTTCTCCTCCAAAACAAGAAGAAATTGTAATACATTTTGATTTTCAAATTGATGAGGATTGTGTTTTCAAGTACAAGAATGAAACTGTAGAGTTAGAATTAGGGTTTAATTTTGAGGATACAGTTGATGATGAAATAATCCATGATCAACTGGTCATTGAAGGCCTGAAAGACAGAGTAATCAATCATGCCTTTATTGATCCTATAACAAACTACATGGAAGTTCTTTTCAGCTCAAGTATTCAACCATGTTTTCATTATAAAGATCAGGTCCATCAACAATTGCCATTACACATTACAGCTTTGATTTTGTGGACAAAAAGTCAAGCTGTCCTTTTGATTGCGCTAACAAGCAGTCCACTTGTTTCAGCAGCTACTTGACTGGCTTCATTGGCATTTTTGTATTATTTGATTCAACATGATTTTCAACAGTGTAGGGTAGGTAGCAGTGTGCAAATAAGCTCAATTCCATGAGCATTTTTTTTTCAAGCATTATTTCCAGTTGCAGTTTTAGTTTTCAGTTTTGAAAATGATTTGGATCTCAATTTCAAGATTTTTAGTCACAGAGGTTTCATGACAGAGCAAGTTGCAGGTTTTGGGATCAACCCAATAGACAAGGCACTGATCTGCGAATTTAGAGATCTGAGATTCTTGACACCTCCTCGGGAGCTTCCATCCCCAGATGGAGCCTATGTTGGGGTCCTATAATTTTATAGGGTAATTCTTTATGTTGATTGATATTCATTCTCCAGTGATTTTGGGTTGAAAATAATATTCCATGTTGTAAATTATTTCCAAAAAGGCTCCTAGCTTGCCTGGTTTCCTCGAATGACTTTTCCCCTCCGTCCATTTTGCCCAATCCTTCATTCATTGTTGTGCCACTCACTCCCCTGTCCATTTATCTCATTCGCCACATCTCATCCACCACTCATCCCTGCATAAACAAAGTTAAATAACCTTAGGATAATTAATAATTAAAATTAATTAGTTAGGTTAATACTGTTAATAATTAGTAATTAGGTTAGTATATTTAGATTAATAGTTAAGTTAGTGTAATAATAATAGTTTCAATAATAAGTTAAAATAATTATTTTTAAATAATTAATTTTGAATAATGTTAATAACAAATAAAAATTAAAAATTAAAATAATCAAAACAAACATTAGTTTAATACAAAATATTATTAAAACAAGTAATAAAAAACAATTCAAAAACCATTCAAAATTAATAAAATAAACAAATAAAAAAAAAACTTAAAAGAATAAAATAAATAAAAATAAAACACCAAATAAAAAAACATATAAGACAAAACACGTAAAAATAAAACAATAAAATAAAAAGAAATATTAAAATAAAAAACAAATAAAAATTAAAAGTAAAAACAAAACAAAAAATAAAAGATACTTAAACAAAACACATTAATACAAAACATTAAAAATAAAACTAAATATGTCCTAAGTTTAAAACTATGTTACTTCATACGTCATTTTCCACTTTCACCCACAGATCCCAATAATGAAAAATCAACGACATACTATTATTTTGGACCCCCCCTGCCATCCGAACTTTAACAAGGGGGGTTCGAAAAGTGGTTTCCACTCTGCCACATGTCACTTTCCTATGATTTCGGACCCCCCCTTCCTAAACCACTTACCACTCTACCCCCCTCCAGAATACCACTTTCCCCCTTCGAAAACCGCTTTCCCAAATTCAAAAACTGTTCTTTACCCATTTCGACCAGTCATTTTCCGAGGCTATTTTCGTGCAAACCAAGAGGTATTTTGAGAAACCAAAAGAGGGTTTTTCTCATAATGGGTCAAATAACAATAACCTCTCCCAAATTTCTCATAGCTATTACATATTGAGAGAATAGAAAGCATATTTGATCCCTACATTTCGGGATTCAAGATTTTCTTGTTGGAGACATCTTTTTCAAACCAAGATCCCGGACAGCTGGAGATGAATTTCAAAAAACTGAGAGAGGTTTTTTCTCAAAACAAGCTGATCCACAAAAACCTCCACCATATTTATACAACTATCTCAGAGTGGGAGAATCAAAGACTTACTTGGACCTCATTTTTCATAATTTTAGGAGGCAAATAATTCAAAAGACACAACCACTAGCGAAAGTCAGAGACAGATCATCAACAAATCTCATCAAATTGGTTTCTAGATGTAACTGACAACTAACCACACCCTCAGATTCTAATTTTTCTCCAGATCTATCATCTTTTGTCAAATCGAATGTATTATTTTTAGTAAAGTTGTTGGGGATTTGTTCTCCATTAATATAAACAAATCCATGATTATAGACAACAGTAATTGAATTACTGGCAGCCTATTGTGATGATAGGATCTTATATTTGGAGGCCTTTTGATGTAAAAGGGGGGCTGGAATGGCAGAAGTATGGCATGCATGTTTATTTGAAAGTTATGTAATTTTTCAGGAACTTTAATAACAGAGAGTGTTTCTGATAGCAGAGATTCATCACAATGCTTATTTTTAGTGAGTTTTCCCTTTCTAATGCTCATTTCCATTAATGTTTATTATTTTCCAGTATTTGACTGAGAGTATGTGTTTGGAATCCATCTTTATCTGATGCTCCATTCATGCAGTGAATATTGGTCTGTGTGTTAAATATTTCATGTTCAGAATTCTTCTGTATATGTTGCTTTGTTCATGAATCTATATATTTTTATTCTAAAGTTACATCTGAGAATTTGTCCTAGATGCTCTCATTTGTAATGGGATTTTCTTATTTCTGTCCTTCCATCATGTGATTTCTTTTTATTGCTGGAAATTGTGTTTATTTTGCCTCCATTCCCTAAAAAATACATTGTTGTGTTAATCTTCCAGATTTATATCAGAAGTTGACTCCATTGCCCAATGGCCTTCCCTTGTTGTTTCAAACCTACAATTAAAAAACCAAACCTTGTACTATCATAGCTAGCCTAACATTTTAAAACTCAAACAAATCTAAATCTGATAGAGAGAGCCCTCTTTGAAGCTGGTAGGGCTAGATCCTAGCTTCCAAAGTTGTTGAAATAGTTACCTCTATTCATTTATTTCTTAGCCTTGGAAATTACAGAGTGCTAACACCACATGTGCCACTTGGCACAAAACTGCCTCCAAAGTGTCCAAAATGTTGGGTGATGTCATGGGTCACATGGTTGACATCATGGGCCTTCCAAGGCCTACATCATGGTGAGAAGGGAAAGACCCCCTGGGTCCAGGCCTGCTAGGTTGTCCTTGGTGGAATGTCCTTCTCTCTCTCCGATGCAAACCCCTGATCTATCTCTACCCCTGGTTGGGGTCTCAACATCCATCTGGTGGAATTTTAGCCCTATGGAGGTCTGAACTAATCATATACCCATGTGTACCTATCCATCAGGCATGGCCCTACAACATCAACAAGTACACCCTCCATGGGCTCATAAGTCACAGGGATCATAGTAATGTGAATCACATCTAATAATCAAGTTATTTAAACATGTGCATGAAACCCCCTTTCCCAGATAAGTGCTCAAATATGTTATGCTGTTCTACAAGCTAGGTTTGGAGGGGACTCTAGGATGTCCTATTGGGCTAGTTCTCATTGGAAGTGCATTGTTTTTGGCCGAGGAAAAATCCAGGACATGTAAGTGGATGAGGTGGTAAGGGATGCCTAGGAAATGGGTGCAGTGATGACAGGGAAATGTATGGCTTACCTGTGGATGCCTCTAAAGAGGATAAGATGCACCTTGTCATGGATGCAAATGTTTCCAAGCCCATTCATGCCTTTTATATTTTATATTATTTATTTTTCTTTCAAGAAACTAGTTATGGGACACTGCCCTAGCATGGTGACCAGTGGTGAAAATGTTACCCACAAGCATTTCACAGAAATGAGAAGGTTTTCTTGTGATGAGACCCCATTTCTCTTGGCTATGCCACCAGGATACACTACCCTGGAGTGCTGACCAGCTGAATGGTAGTGTTATACCACTACATGCCCATGGACCTAATAGGTTGGCTCGTGATGAGACCCCCTATCCTCCAACTAGGTCTTGATTTTATTATTTTTAC
>SNQJ01S0204694.1:0-14771 GCA_010110895.2 Picea sitchensis
ACTATAAGTTGCATGTGGATTAAAAATGTTTCCATTTAAGATAACCCTTATCCATCCTACTACTCATCAACTATATCTTCATCAACAATTACTCATTAATTATTCTAGTCACGTGACTATACAATTTTATGTGATATTATAAAGAAGTGAGTTTGCATTTAAGCATTATTGGTTAGTGGTGCAAGAAACTTGTATGTAGGTTTATAAGTAATTACTAGAAAAACATATCACATTAACTAGAACTATACAATAAAAAGAGAGCACAATGGATGCAAATTGAAAGAAATCCATTTCTGTCCAATTCAAAGCTTAAACATAATACATTAGGCCTCAATGGGATATCATTCTATTATAAATTATGGGTTTATTCCTTTCACAGAAAATTAAAATACACCCATTGGTCTAAGACCTAGCTAATTTTACAATGATTAGGAACTTGTTTCTTCAACATCATTCTCTTCCCTTCTCTACTATAAGAGCATTTTCCATTGTCTCCTCATTTTTATATCCACCTCACTCTTATGATTTTTGTCTTCCCTACTTTGTGACAGTGCATGAAAGAATGCCCTTTCTCCAAGGTAATAACAATCCATCCCTCATCAAATTTCTCAACAACCCCCCCACTAACCACCAATAAATAAATAATGTTCTTGACTTCTTGTGGGAATCAGTCCCCTTCCCCATTTATCATCATCTTCAAGGTTCATACCTTGTATTCACTTTCACAACTATGGATTTGAGAAAGGATCAATGATGGTTTTCCATGTTAAAATGTGACAATAATCAATTAAATGAAAATGTATAACTGAAATTTACTTATGTAAATATTTAGTGGTGTTGGTTTACAAAATTGGTGGAAGTTTGTATAATGGGTGGCAGTTCCCGTAACTATGTAATAGTTCCAAGATAGATATATTTCTATAAATCCAGAGAGATGCATTTGGTGGGGGGTAATCTTATGTAACGGTTCCAAGATATATATGTTAGATTTTCATTAGTTTCGATAACATTAGATTTACCATAGCATTTTTATCTTCTTTTAACATTCAATAATTATATAATGAAATATATAAGAAACATATAAAAAATCACAAGAAGACACAAATATTTATCTTGAGAAAACCCCAAACTTGAGGAAAAACCCAACCAATGTTTATTAGAGAGAATCATTCCAATATTCCAATACAACCATGAACAAGCTCTATTCACAAGAGAAAACCAACAATGAAGAAACCCTGATAAAAGATACTTATCTTCTTCTTGTCAAACCATAGCGATGGTAGACAACTGAGTAACACCACATAATTGGTGCAATGTAGGCGCATCACTAGAGAAAGATAGTGCACCAAAGAACTGTTGCAACTGGCAACTAGTAACAATAACTACAACTACAACTGTGACTACAACTGCAACTGGAAACTGGTAACAATAATTGCACCTGCAACTACGACTGGCATGAAGAAACTGGGAAGCACCACACAACCTTATCACAACTCCTCTAGAGGTAGTGCACAAGATAAATATCCAAGAGCCACCATGAATATCCTTCCCCAAGTGGGGCACACTCTCCAAGAGAACCAGAGACCAGAAATAGTGAAACTATTGCAACTACCTAGTGCAAACTGCAGAAGGAGAACTATCTCACTAGATAAATGAACTGACCCATACTTGTATTTATAATAATTTGGGTGCATGTATAGGGACTACTTCTTATTCTGGGTCTTCAAATTTACTTTATTATTTATGTTGGTCGACTTCTCTTCCTGGAAATTATATTTCCAATTTATTATTATCTCGTGTGGGACAACTTCTCTTCTGTGGTCTTCTATTTCACTTTATTATTTTCCGGGGTGTTCCTCAACTGTTCAATGACATCCCTTTGATTTCTTGGAATCTTCCTATTATCTAAGAAAAGTTTTCCAGGAGGAAATACCTCCCAAAGCTACCAAGTCCCTCTTAACTAGGGAGGTATCTTTCGACAATGTCTTCATATAGTAGCACACAACTACTACCATGTCATCAATAGCTGAAATAATTTTCCACAGTCACTATGACGATGCTACAGTCAACCAGTAGAAAACAACTACTTCCAAGCAATCTAGTAGTCTCAATGGAAATCAACTAGTAGCACACAACTACTACAATGTTATCCAATGGAAACAAAATGCTGCCAAGTCATAGTAGTACATAACTATTGTCATAGTGGTATAGAACCACTGCCATAGTAGTACAAAACCACTATCCAGTGGTACATAACCACCGCTAGTGGTACACAACCACTGCTGAAGTAGTACACAACTACTATCCAGTGATACACAATCACCGCCAGTGGTACACAACCACAATAGTAGCACATATCTATTGTCCAATGCCATAGATTCACCACCAATGGTGCACAATGACTCTGGTAGCACACAACTACTATCCAGTGACACATAGTCACTGCCAATGGTACACAACCACCGTAGTAGCACACAACTACTTTGCAGTGACACACAGTCATCACCAGTGGTACACAACCACCGTAGTAGCACACATCAACTATCCAGTGACACAAAGTCATCGCCAATGCTACAAAACCATCATAGTATCAGAAAATTAATGTCCAATGACACATAGTCACCTCCAGTGGTACACAAACAAGGCCATAGTCTCCATGACTATGTTGTGTTGTTTATCCTCTCTCGATAGTCTCATTCACACCTAGCCACCTCACATGACATAGGAAAGACTAGTATCTAACTATTCATTACTCGCTTAGTCACCTCACACCTCCCTCTCAACGAGGGTGCACATTTTTCATCACACCAAGCCTGTCTTTGAAGTACTCATACTTCAGTCTAGATAAAGGCTTGGTGAGAATGTCCACTATCTTCTCATCTATGGATATGTACTAGAGGTCCATAAATCCTATCCGCACCATGTCTTTCATGTAGTGGTATTTGATCTCTATATGATTCGAATTTTCATTAAAGACGAGATTTTATGAAATCTTCACACAACTTTGATTGTCACAAAGTATCAAAGTTGGCTCCAATTCTAGATAAAATATCTCTGCATGCAACTTCTGAAACCATACTACTTCACGAATTGCAACACTAGTTGTGATATACTCTATCTCTATTGTATGGAGTGCCACTGACGTCTACTTCCTTCTTAACCATGAGATCATACATGATCCCCAATTGAAGCAACATTTGGATGTGATGTTTCGGTCCACTACACTCCCTTCCCAGTCAGAGTCTGTATAACCCTGCAGCTTCAAATCTCCATCCAATACATATATCAATCCATATCCAACTGTACCATGTAGTTACCTCAACAAATGTTTTTCATCTATCCAATATACATGTCTATACTCAACCCTGTACCAACTCAAAGTGTTCAAAACAAAACATATGTCCGGTATACTGTTAACTAGGTACATCAAGGATCCAATCAACTGTCTGTACATAGTGGGATCCACCAAATCTGAATATGGATCACTCAAAATATTCATATTTGTCATCATAGGTGTGGAGATGGACTTACAGTCCATCATCCTAAATCTCTGCGGGATATCGACAATATATTTTCCTTGGCTAAGGAAAATCTCATTTGACCTCTGCCACACCTCCAATCCCAGGAAATAATGCATTAGACCTAGATCCTTCATCTTGAACTATGAATTGAGTTCCCTCTTGCACCCATCTGTGATATTCTCATCCCCTGTAAGAAACATGTCATCTAATATCAAGGGGAAACCATCCCCAAGATCATCAAAATATTGGATGGCATATCATGCCTTCTTAATCCCATACAAATCCTTTTTCAATCTATAGACATGAGACTCCTTCTCATGTATCTTGTGGTTGCTCTATGTACACTTATTCTGGCTAGTAGAGAAAGTGTCTCATCATAATATTCTCCCTCTTGTTGGTAGAATCCTATGGCCACAAATAAATCTTTGTACATCTCTATGCTTCCATCTACAACAAGCTTGATCTTGTAGATCAACTTGGAAGTCACCACTAACTTCCCTTCTGGTCTCAGAACCGAGGAAAAATCCATATCACATTCCTTCTGACTGGCTTCCTCCTCTGTCACTAAAACAAGGGAATCCTCCCAAGAGGTCTCATATCTCCTCGAAGATTTTGAAGCTTAGATCTAGCCTCCTCAAATCATGTCACATGTCTGTAAGTCCTAAAATACATCTCTCTCTCCCATCTGAATATGAGGAGGAATACTTTCTAAATGAAATTCTCTAAGCCAATAACTCTCTCTGAGATTAGGATCACTCTAATTCTTCCTGTTCCCTATGAAGCTTGATTTCCTCTAAGTCTATATAATATCCAGAGCCATCTACTCCCTTTGCATGTGTTGACCTCCTCTTAAGTTTGATATCCTATGAACTGTCCTGGGGAGGATTCTCCTCCCTACTAGATCATGAGGGTTGGCTTTCTTTTAACTCTAGATCCTTCTAAGATGGTACTTGGTGGGGACACCTGCCTCACCACTAGTGGATCCATCTTCTCCTGACAATCAATATCCATATGAGATACTCTGTATCTCACAAAAGTACCCTTCTTTTCAGAAGGTTTTAACTTCGTCCTCTTCTCTTTTGGTTATACATGGATGTGTACGATCATGTGCATGGTTCTATGTATGGATATTATTATCCATGTCTCAACTACATATCATCTAATCTGTTGCATCCTACAACCGTCAGTGTAGCTTCTTATCAGAGCTATCACACATGACCTTCCCGGAACAAGAGAAACAATAAGGGAAAATATCATCGAAGAGAAACATTCTTATGATAAGAACAATAATAAAAAACAAGAACGAGAATAGTTTTCATAATATCTCCTTCTTAGAGCTATAACCTGTGATCTGCTTAAGACAAGAGCCAAAACAAAATACAATAACAAGAAATAAGAACAACACTCTTCAATACTCTTCCAGGGTTGAGACCAATCACTCCTCCATAGTAACCTTCCTGGAGCAAGAACCAAGAACAAGAACATCTCCATGGTAACCTCCATGCAATTTACAAGATAACCTTCCTCGGACAATCTCAACAACCAAGAAAATATCCTAGAGGAGATAAATTTGTCTTGTAAAGAAGTGCATCATTTATACTAAACAATGAGCATTTACTTAATGATCATCATACCAACAATATTCAAGTGTTACAAAACATTTGATAAAAATAACAGTAATAGAACTCTAAAGACTTCTATTCTAGTTACACCACTTACTTAGTTGTAGCAATATAAAATATCAAACTTGATATGAAAACCTGATATGCAAAGGAGTCTAGTTTTTTTCGTCCCATTTGCGTTTTTCTATATTGTAGGAGACATCGTCACCGCTACCTCCAACTCTGGGGCTTCCTCTAAGTGTACTAGATCTAAGATCACTTTGGGTCTACTTGTCACCGCTTGGATACATGTCTTTTTTCCAAGTGTATGTATCCTATAAACACCCTCATATTATATACAATTACACCATCTATATTTGTATTCTAATATGATACATTACACTAATAAGAAAAAATTTAGAAATCTGAATCAGAAGGTTCGATGTCCAGGAAAATGTAAACAATCCTAAAACCCTAAATATTCAATTTTTACCGAAAGTCAATCTAAGAGATGTAGTAGGTTCACTAGGGTAGGGAGAGTTGATCAGTGATGGATTTTGTCCCAATTGAATTTATAACAAGTGCTCAACGATCTTGACAAATAAACTGTGTAACGACAAATTTCATGTGTAGTGGAAAATCTCACGATCTTCCTTCCATTGGCTAGACTGTTCTAAAGGAAACCTTCTCTGATTCCATGTTAGATTTTCATTAGTTTCATTAAAATCATATTTACCATATCATTTTTATCTTCTTTGAACATTCAATAATCATATACTGAAATATATAAGCAACAGATAAACAATCCAAAGAAGACACAAAGATTTATCCTGGGAACACCCGAAACTCGATGAAAAACCCAACAAACTTTTCTTAGAGAGAATATTTCCAATATTCCAATACAACCATGAACAAGCTCTATTCACAAGAAAAAACCAACAATGAAGAAAAACTAATAAAAAACACTTATCTTCCTCTTTTCAAACCCTAGTGAGGGTAGACAACTGAGAAACACCACATAAATGGCACAAGATAGGTGTATCATTAGAGAAATATAGCGTACCATAGAACTATCACAACTACCAACTGGTAACAGTAACTGCAACTACAACTGCAACTGGCACAAAGAAACTAGGAAACACCACACAACCTTAGTGATAATTCTCGAGAGGTAGCACATAAGAGAAATCACCAAGATCCACCAAGAATATCCTTCCCCAAGTGGGGCGCATCTCCAAGAGAACCAGAGACCAGAAATAGAGAAATTGTTGCAACTACCGAGTGTGCATTGGAGAAGGGGAACTGTCTCACAGTACAAATGAACTAACCCATACTTGTATTTATACTAATCTGGATGCCTATCTGGGTCCGACTTCTTATTCTGGGTCTTCAAATTTACTTTATTATTTCTGTGAGCTGACTTCTCTTCCTGGAAATTGTATTTCCACTTTATTATTATTCATGTGGGTTGAATTCTCTTTTGTGGTCTTCTATTTCACTTTATTCTTTTCTGGGGTGCTCTTCAACTATTCAATGGTATTCCTTTGATTTCTTGGAATCTTCTTCGTCCCTAAGAAAATTTTTCCAGGAGGAAATACCACCCGCAGCTACAAAAACATCAACAATATATATATATATATCAAGCTCGATAGATGTATTTGGTTGGGGGTAAGCCTAATTGTAATCCTATCTTGAATAATAGATATACCGATATCGTTCCCACTGGATGTTTCCTTGAAAGAAATTTAGGATTTTACCATAAAAATATTATGTGTTATATGATCCAGGAGGATCTCAGTGACCACCCAACTATTCCAATTGGCTCAAAACATTTTTTGGCAATTTACTATTTTTAACACTTTTTCGGTTCAGGGGCCATTTTGAGGAACTAAAAAATGTTTGTTTACGATAAAGATCCTCCATGAGAGCCAATGACTCTTATTGATCCCCCTAAATTAATTTCCTCATCAATACCTTTCCAACTAGCTATTGTGTGCTCAAAATGGAGATCATATGCAAAAGTTACGACCCTGGGAAGTTGATGTACTAACTTACCCCAACGGGGCCCACATGATTTTTGGTGCTTCATCTCCTAGGGTTAGGTTTTTGGATGTCTATGTTTTTTGAATTCATGTTTATTTGAAAAAGGCCTTCATAGATTCATTATACTCATCTTCTTGCGAATGAGCATATTCATCACATCTCTTCTCAGAAATAAGCTTCCACCATTCTAGCATGCTTGTTTTCAGTCTACGTTTTACAATTTTCAGCATATTTCTTATTTAATAGAAGTCAATTTTTATGTATCTATGTAATTTTTCACCATGCCTCTATGTTAATATTATAAATATTTGATTTCATTTCATTTCGCTCATAAATATGGATCATTGGTATCAGATCGGTCTGGTCCTTGTCATTTTTTTAATGCATGTCCTCAACGTGGTCAGGGAATAGAGAGTTGGGTCTTGAGCTTGTTTCTCTAAGGAAAATTATTCTCTCAAGCCCAATAAACCATCGATGGTGGGTGGAAAGAAATATGGAGGGACATGAGATCCTTTCAAAATGTTTCTCTAGGGATCCCTTGAGCGACATAGTCCAACGAGATGATGGATAGCTTTCCAAAAATCCTTCGACAACTGCTGACAAGCGACACATCCACCTCAAGCGGAGGCGCCACCCCCTTCAAGGTACAAATCACTTTTCATATTCCTATAATTAAAGGTAAAATATATGTGGATGTTTTAGATAAATGGTTAAACCTTATAGAAGGGTATTTTTCTATCCACAACTTTTTCGATAGGGAAAATATTATATTTGCACTCCTCCAGGCCGTCCCCCGTGTCAAATATTGGTGGGATACTTTTTGTGAGAAAAAAGAAAAAGAGGGATCCACATTATTTTCAGTTGCACCCACTTGGGGTTACTTCAGGGATGTTATTAGGAACAATACCACCCTGTTATAAGTTATGATGACTTTTATACAAGATGGACCAAACTGTGGAAGGAAAGAGACCAAACAATGTCAGAGTTCACTAATGTATTCCATACCTTGCACACCAAGATGGGTAAGAAATATTATGAGAAACATCTATTGCTCAAGTACCGCAGCGGTCTACATAGATACATCCAGAAAGAAATGGAGTTTTTGGAAATCTCATCCTTGGGAGCGGCCTATCGATATGTCGTCAAAATAGAGCAGAATCTTAAACAAAAGACACGACAGTTTGTGTCTAGAAACCCCTCATAGTAGAATTAAGGCAAGGTCATCCCTAATCCGTAGAGAAAAGGAAAAAGAAAAGATGGGAAACCTTAGGAAAACCAGTCCAACCCATATGCAAAGAGCATCCCCAACCTGTAGAACAAAGGACAAAGAAAATATGGGAAACCTCAGGACAACCATTCCAAGCTGTAAGAAAATAAGGACAATGGGAAGACAAAGAAAGATACTGGGAAGTGGTGTGACTTCCATAAGAGCCCTTGTCATAACATTGTTGATTATCTCTCAAAGAAGTCATTGGTGGCTGAGGTAAAATCCTATGAATCAGATCTGGGTTCTGAATCTGATTTAGAACTACAAAAGGGGAGACAAATCATTGACATGAAACCCAGTGGCACCATTTCTACCACCAAGATACATCCCAACAAATCTCATGATCCATAGGAAGGAGAATGCCTCTTTCATTCACAGATGTGGGTGAAAGGACCTCCGCTACACTTCATCATTGAAAGTGATAGCTAGTTGATAGAGGTAGCCAGAAGAACATCATCTCAGTAGAGGTCATCAAGTGGCTATCCCTGCCGAAAATGCCACACTCGCAACCCTACACCATTGGATGGCTCCATAACGGAAGGGATCTTCATGTTAGCTAATAGTGCCTCCTGTCGTATGCGATCAAGTCGTTCAAAGATGAGGTATTGTGTGATGTTCCTCCTCTTGAAGTTTGTGATTTTCTTTTGGTCCAACCTTATTTATGGAAACATCATGTTGTATATGAGTCTAGGCCTCGCAGTGTTCTTATTACTTTGAACAAGAAATTGCATAGGATACTCAAGGTAGTCCAACCTAGTGTTATTTCCTTGATCTCTACCAAGCAATGCAAGAAGGTCATTTCTCATACCAAGAAGTATGTCTTCTTCATGATTTGATCTTAGAGTGAGTGAAATGTGGCATACATATCCATGGCCTCCACATCCAACATCCCCATGTAGCAGAAGCAAGTGGATAAGGTCATGGAGGAATACAAAGACATCTTCTCATCAACTTCTCTGGGTCATAACTTTTTCATACAATATCTGTTTCGAGCACACGGTAGCTTGTTGGAAAGGTATTCATGAGTAGGTTCATTTAGAGGGATTATTAAAAGCCTTTGAATATAATTGAGGTGCTTGGTATTGAAAAAACATCGTTTAGGCCCTCAAAATGGCCCCATAATCGAAAAACTACTAAAAATAGTAAATTGAAAAAAATTGTTTTGATCTAGTGGGAATAGGTGGGTGAAAATTCTTTTGAGCTCAACATCCCCCCATTCCTTGGATTGTACCCAATGTTAAATGTGGACCTCCTTCGACCCTATTATCCACCATTATTGGACACCTCGAAGATAGCAAAACAATTGAAACCAACAAACATCAAACCTGACTACATGGAACATGCATCCACTGATTAGATCATGGACACACAGGTCAAGGACAATTTCTAGTAGAGGATCTAGCTTTATCAGGTTGTCAAAGCAGGGTAACTTCTACACCAAGGCAAGTGGTTCACCCAGTCCCAAATTCAACAAACATTTCCTCATCTGATGGGGGAACTCAATGCAATGGAGACCATTTATTCCTAAGGGGGGAGGATTAATCCAAGAGTATCTCAATGGCCACCCACCTATTCTAGCCGGCCCAAAATGATTTTTTGCAATTTACTATTTTTAGCAGTTCTTTTGGTTACGAGGCCATTTTGAGGTCCTAAATGACATTTTTTCACGATCAGGAACCCCATTGATAAAGAAAGGATTTTATTCATCCCATTAAATTAATATCCTCAAAAATACCTTTCCAAAGAGCTATCGTGCCCTCAAAATGAAGATCGTATGAAAATGTTACGACCGCAGGAAGTTGAGTACTAACTTACCCCAATGGGGCCCACATGACTTTTGGAGCTTCATCTCCTAAAGTTAGGTTTTTGGATGTTTATGGTTTTGGAATTCATGTTTGTTATAAAAATTTCTTCAGAGCCTCATTGTAATTATATTCTTGTGAATGAGCGTAGTTGTCACATCTCTTCTCAGAGATAAGCTGCCACCATTCCAACAAGCTTGTTTATAATCTGCATTTTATAGTTTTCAACATATTTCTTATTTAATAGAAGTAGAGTTTTAATGTATCTCTGTTATTGTTCACTGTGTCTCTATGTTAATATTATAAATATGTGGTTTCATTTCACTCCTCTTGTAAATTCGAATCATTACATGATTTATTGATTTGTATTTATTGTCATTTTTCCTGCATTTATAATATATTATAGCTCTTAAATCCCAACAAATGGTATTAGAACGAAGGTGGAGGAGGTGATTAAGAATTCTATGAGAGCACTAGTCTGAGGAAGGGCCAAGGTATGTTCATGTCACCCGTGGAAGTTGACCAAAGTATTCCATCTAGGGAAACTATGTACATGCACAGAGGAAGACCCACCCCATTTTCAGTGGAAGAGTCATTGGGAGGCTGCAAACTCTTATGAAGGCCACGAACATTGTAAACCGTGAAGGTACAAAGTTTAAAATTTTTTTATTTAAAAATAACCATTTTTTTTTGTTTATGAGGAAGAATATATTTTGAAATGAAAATATATATTGTGGAGAAATATATTTAAGAAAAAAAGGTGTAGAAGAATATATTTTGTTCTAAAATATTATTTAAATAGGTGGAGTCTTTAATTTTTTTTTATGGAAGTTTCAATATATACAGAGAGTTTGGAGTGGAAATATATATTTTTTATTAGTGGAGAGTTTGAAGCAGAAATTTATATTGTTATTCATGGAGAGTTTCGAATGAAAATATATATAAAAAAATGAGATTGATATTTGGAGTGGAAAATCAAATTGATTTTGGAGTAAAAAAAATAAATCAAATTGATATTTGGAGTGAAAAACCAAAGTGACATTTGGAGAGGGATACCGTGTGTAGAGAATTAATGGAAACCATGCTAAATTTGAGTTTGAAAATTTTATTGGTAAAAATAACTCTGAATTGTGGAAACTTAAAATGTGAGATTTCTTAGCAATAACATGAGCAGTGATGGAGTCACTGTGAATTTTTTTTTTTATTTACTTTGGAGTTGTAGAATTATTTATTACATGCAAATGGGACAATGACTATAAGACTTGGTTAGGCATGTGCACCCCTGGTAAATCATCGGTAACGTCTATACATAGACCTAGGTGATAGGGAGGGCATGCAGGATGGTTTTGATAGCCTGTGGTATTATGCTCGTGGATTGCATGAAATGGATCCTATTTAAAGGCTTGGTGAATTCCATGGTAAATGGGCCTCGAGGTGAGTGGTGAAGGCTTACTTGGTCGGCTTGGTTGGATTGGGTCAAGGAAATTTTCATTTTAATGTGGAGCACTGAGACTCCATCATAAGGTACCTGGAGGTGAGCGACAAAGTTTCACTTGTGTCATCTTGGACGGATTTGGTTAAGGTTTCAAATGAAAAGTTTATGTTAGAAAGGTGATTCTATATTTCTCTATAGAAAGGTTGATGTGTTTAGATATTTGTGGTGAAAAGGGTACTTGCAGGTCAATCAAGTGTTTGAGAATAAATGATTTAGGCAAGTTCAGATCATTGGAATTTAGAAATTATTGCAAGGAAGTTGGGATCGAAGGGGTATGTTCAATAATTCCAATTTGGAGCAAGAGTTGTGGGAAGAATTGATCATTCTATCTAGTAAATCGTTCACCATTAGTTGCAAAAGACTAGAAGATTTAATAAGATCCATGAACATGGCATCTTGTGATTACTCAAATGTGAAATTTTTGGTTGTGATGCTTATTCTCTTATTAGTGTTTTAAGTAGGATTCATATCAAATAGGTAGACCTTTGTTGGTTATGGTGATGGTTTTAAGGGATACAAAATGTGGGATCTTTTTGGACAGTTGGTTTGGAAAGTTGGTTGTCATTGATGCCAACCCATAGATATTGATGTCAACCATTGGAGAAGTATGGAATCCGTAGAGGTATGGTTGAGATTGATGGTGATTTAGTTGTAATTGATGGAGTGATTGATGTCAACATATCTCATGGGTGAATTTGATGAAGTCCACATGAATCCCCGGAGATGTGGTTATGGTACCCGAAGTTGGTTGAGGAATATGGACATGAAGAACAATGTAAATGCTAGTAATACACTCATATATGGATAGTCCTTGTCGTGTTGTTTCTGGTGATAGTTTGTACACCACTATGTTCCTCGCGGTTAGGGAGATATGGCCTTGTGAAGTTGGAAGACTCGAAGAATGGTAAAGAATGACCTCAACAGTTAAACGTCATTTAATGAATGGGTAAACTGGTTGTGACAATAAAGTACTAGAATCCCTAGGAATAAGGAAAGAAGTTACCCAAAAAAAGTATAAATACACATCATGAGGAATTATTTTGATACACACACTTACATTGAATATCTATCTTGTGAGAATTTTATGGTCTAGTATTTTTGTCTATTGGAGAATCTGTCGACAAGTTTGAGGTAGTGGAGAAAGTGTGAGGAAAGAGAGAAAGTTTCATATTTGCAGAGTGTTAGGATTTTTGTGTAACCCTAATTTAGCAATCCCTGATGGGACATCTTGACGAAGTCACATGAGGCACCCCAATGGGTTTCCTAAGAGACGTCATGAAAGGCCCTGTGTGACAAAGAGTCTTAGTGTTGCTAGGCTAAGGAAAATTTGGGGGAAATTTTTGTACCAGGCTATTGAAGGTTATGGAAGAGTTATAGGTCAGTGTTACAGTACATCAGGTCAGCTACAAGTAATAGGTATTCTTATGTGATTATATATTATGCTTGGTGATGGTATGGTACATGCTTGAGAGGCATGTCTTGTTGATGCATGGTACATCTTAGTAATATTGGTATGGTATATTGAGTAGTAGTACATCTTGGTTGTATTGGTATCTTGGTATCTGGTTTGGTTACATGGTGATTATGCTATGGTACATTCTTGAGGCTTACTCTTGGTATACTCTTGAAGCATTAGAACATGGTGTATGGTTGTCATTAATATTGATACATTGTTGAGGATTACACTTGGTATATGACAACATATGCATGAGATACTTCTCTTGGTGATGTTGGTACCTTTTTGAGGTACGCCATTAATGGTACTTTCTTGATATATCCTATGGTACATGGTGTATGGCATAATTGAGTGATATGGTATATGGTTGAGATACATTGTTGGTACATGGTATGGTACAAGATTGATAAGGTGTTGATGTACATGGTTTATGCTTGAGGCATATGATATAGGTTATGGTACATGGTTGATGCACAGTTTGGTATCGGTGTTGGTGCATGGTTGATGCACGATTTGGTACATGTGTTGGTGCACGGTTAATGCACGGTTTGGTATAGGTGTTGGTGCATGGTTGATGCACTTGTTATGGTACATGTTTATGGTTTGGTACATTCTTGGTAGTCGCATGTGTTGGTGATGTTGGACATCTAGTTGAGAGGTGTCCTTGATATATGATCCATGTGAAAGGATCTATTTGAGTATCGGTGACAATGATAGGTTGGATGGGTTGATCAGTGACAGGTTGGATACAATGATAGGTTTATAGGATGGATATAGTGTCAGGTTGACAAGTTATAGGTTGCTGTGATAGTGGTAGTGACAGTGATAGTGGAAGTGACAATGGCAGTGATATTGATAGTGATTGTGGTATTGACAATGTGGTATACACTTATATTTCATGGAGGTGGGATGGGGAAACGAAAGGTCATTTTATCCTCCTTCTGTTTGGTGTCAGAGAACTCAGGGAGTTCGAGATTCCTTCAGGTTGGAGCCTAAGAATTAGGGGGTTGTAGCCTCCTTCTGGTTGGAGCTAGAGAATTCATCGAGTTGTATCTTCCTTCATGTTGGAGCCTATAAATAGGGGGTCATAGCTATTGGAATAATGAGAGGGAGGGGGGGAACCAATATTACCATTTTTCAACAATTAGCAGTTACTTTTATATTTTGTTAATTACCACAATAGATCAACAATGGAATTGTTTGTAAAATCAATTATATAAATATAATTAATAATAATTACAAGGCTTTTTATGAAGAATAGTGAAGGACACCAATCATTTTTAGAGCACCAACTCTAGGAGACACAAATCCCCTTCTTGAGGGCACTAACCGTATGAAGCACCAAATCCCTTGTTTTTAGGGCACCAAACATAGGAAGCACCAACTCCCTTGTTTTTAGGGCACCAACCCCCTGAAGCACCAACTCCCTTATCTTTAGGGAACCAACCCTAGGAAGAACCAACTCCCTTAAATTACACTTACTTAGTAAAGGATATGAATCCTTCCGTGATCCTCCCTTCCACCTTCACTTCATAAGAATCATCAATTCTTCTTCTTGGACTGTGTTGTTGTTTTGATCTTCTGAT
>SNQJ01S0204694.1:14781-31326 GCA_010110895.2 Picea sitchensis
AGTTTGAGGATCATCTTACCTCATCTCATATTTTATTTTTAATTGAATATGTTGTAAAAGGAGTTTCCCCCCTCGAAGTGGACAATACTCATTTACTTTTTATCAGTTTTTTATGGTGTTGGATCATAACATTTGGTATCAGAGCATTGATCCTAGGGTTTTTATTCTCCAAGCAAGTCATCTTAGAATTTCCATATAATTTTTTTTATGGGATGATTCAGATATCAAAACTTGGAGGTTATTTATAATACATTGCGAGGTATCTATGTTATAAGTTTCAACTTATGGGTCATTATACTTTCAGAGATACACCATGTGGAAGATAGGTTTTTTTACTAGTCCTGTTACTAGTCTCAAACAAGTGTTCTGGGTCAAATCGTCAGATATTCTTAAGAGAGGATACAAATTCAATGATACTAGTTTTATTTGAAAGAGGACAATTTGTAGTATTTTGGGTTCAAGCTTTAGTTTCAAGTATCAAATATTGGACATGTTCCATTCTATACAAGTTCTCTCTTCAGAAAATTCAAAAAAGTAGCAAGGTTTGGGAAACTTATCATAACTTTCACTTGAAACATCTATTTTTTGTCAGACCTATGGAATTGTAGAGAGGACATATTAGAGTATTAAAGGAAACAATTTCATACTCAAAAGGGCCAAATTTGTATAAATACATCAAAAGGAAGTTCGACGAGGAGGACAGACTTCAAATTAAGGGTTTGAAAGGTACCGACTTTATAATTGGCATAACTTTTTATTGGAAGATCTATTTTCAGTGATTCAAAATTTGTGATAAAGAGGAAACATAGTAGTATTAGTATTTTGTTAGAATACTCCAAGGGCTCCTTCGAAAATTACTTCACCCACTAAACTTCCAAAGATATCAACCATGAATCAAGATGAAATCCCATAGATTTATAACTAGATGGAGAACAAGATCACTAAACATAGTGAGCAAATGGAGAAGAAGATGGATGAAAATAAAAAGTAAATACAAAATTTCGTGAAGGAATTGCAAAATTCCATGTATTCCATGTTATTTCAGGCTCTAGATGAGAGACTTCGTAAAGGAGATATCAAAATGCAAGGTACTCATGAAAATAAAGGTAGTATTTAGGTTGAACAATATGTTGATAATAAGCATTTTTCTAGTGGATTTAACTCTAATAGTGGATTTAATTATGGTGGGGGTAATAAATTCAACTCTCCCAAGATTGAATTAAATAAGTTTGATGGAACAAAGGTCTTTACTTGGTTGATCCAAATAGAGAAATATTTTGAACTGCATAATATTAGGGATGATAAGAAAATGATTCACATAGAAACTTTGAACTTTGAGATAAAACAATATCAATGGTATCGATGGGAAGTTAAATAAAGTCCCCTTTTATCATTATACTTGGGGTCTATTTATAATATACTTAGAATCACTATATGGGTTGGAACATGACTACTTCAATCAATTGACAAGAATCAAGCACTTATGAGATATTGAAGTTATAATTCAGAATTTCAGGTATTAGCCACAAGGGTGGATGACATAAGTGATGAAAAACTATTGCAAGCTTACATGGGTGGATTAAAATAGGATATTAAAGATGATATTTTCTTAAGACATCGTGCAAACATTATGGAAGTTATGAAATATACTCGTTATATTCAAGCCAAGAATAAGTCTACACACAAGTCTATCGGTGGAGCATACACAGGAAGAAAACATCATTTTGGGGTTCATAAGACAAGCATACCTCAATCGACGAGGTTGACACCTCAACAAATGGATGAAACAATAACAAAGGGACTATGTTTCAATTTTGATAACAAGTATAGTAAGGCACATAAATGTAGCAAGAAGAAAGTATTCTATATAGACAATGAAGAGGAACAACACGAAGAATTGGAACCATCACAAGATATAGAGATAGAAGAGACTACTCCAACGATATCTTGTCATGCATTGGCCAACATCAATAATCCACAAGCCCTAAAGATAGAAGGATATATCAAAAATAAAAAGGTAATAGTGTTGAATTATTGTAGTAGTACCCATAACTTAATCAATTACAAATTAGAAAAATATCTCAATTTCTTTGTATATCCACCACTAGAGTTTCAAGTAATGATTGCAGATAGAGGTACCATAAATTATTTTGGGAAGTTCTATAGTATTAATCTAAATATGGGGGAGTATTTATTGGACAATCCCATGATGTCCATCAAAATGGGTGTTGTTGATGTTGTATTAGGGGTCCAATGGTTAAAAACATTGTGAATAATGGCCCTTAATTTTTAATATCTTTTCATGACATTTTCCTTAGAAGGAAAGGAAATTGAGCTTAGAGTTATGAAAGGGAAACCATCTAAAGTGATAAGCTCTAACAACATGCAAAATTAATCAAAAAGGGACACTGTGGTGTAATTTCACAATTGAGATCAATAGATGTTCAAACATCTACACCGTCTACTCCAATGGATCTCCAAAACATTATCAACAATCATTCCAAGGTATTTGGAGAGATTCACAAGGGTCTTCCACATTTTCAAGATCATGCTCATGTTATTCTATAAGGTACCATATCTATTATAATAGCAAAAAGAAAAAATATTTCTAAGAATAACAACATAACAACACAATATATGAAACCACAACACCAAAATAATACCTTTATTTATAGGAAACAATGTTCACTTGCCTCTTCGAGGGGGAAACCTCCAACAAAGCAGCACTCTATTACAATAATTCTCAAGACAAAGAATTCCCATGCCTCCTACTCTTATTTATACTAATTCTATCTTATAAATAACCTTCTATTGGAATATCGTTCTAGAAGAAAAAGCTTCTAATAGATATTCTTACATTGACTTGTTCACATTTATTAAATAGGACTTATAAACTAATGTTTTCCATTATTACATGGAAAATGTATTATTCTACCTACATGAGGGGTTAGGGAGGTTAGGTCCCTAACATGCCCTCCCCCTTGAAAAACAATATTGTCCTTAAGGCTTGAGATGAGGAAATTGTTACAGAATGGTAGTGGGATCCCAAGTGGCATCTTTTGGAATTGTATCTTTCCACTGCACGAACACTTCCTGGATGGTGTGTTGATGGAGACGATGTTCACATTGGTCCAAGACTACTTGGGGATGTAACCAATTAGAAACTTCTTCATCCAACTCATGGAGACGATTTTGATTTTGGTACTTAGTTCCAATCACCTTCTTTAAGAATGAGACATGAAAAACAAGATGGAACTTAGAATCAGTGGGAAAAGCTAACATGTAGGCGACGCGCCCTACACGCTTGAGAATGGCATAAGGACCATAAATATTGGAATCAAGATTTTGATAATGTTCAACTTTGAGTGAAGTCTACATATAAGTTTGCATATGAAGAAACACCCAGTCCCCTTCAACAAATTGACGTTTAGAGAAAAATTGATCGGCTTACTGCTTCATGCGATTTTGAGCCATCACCAAATTGTCTTTGAGGGTATGTTGAATGGCCCTGTGTATTGTAATATATTTGTCAACCTCCTAAACCTTAGAGACACTTGACATGTATGAGAGAACTGAAAATGGATTTTTTCCATATATTGCTTCAAAAGGAGTCGAGAGAGTAGTTGTATGGTAAGATTTTTTGTACCACCATTCATCTAGTGGTAACCACTAATCCCACTAATGTTGGCGGTTAGATGAAAAATTCCTTAAATATTTTTCCAAATACTTCTTGAAAAATTCAGTTTGGCCATCAGTCTAGGGATGATAGGAGAATTTTAGATGTCATTGGGTGTCGTGCATCTTGAATAACGCTTGCAAAATATTGTTGTTGAATGTGGGATCCTTTTTAGAGACAACAGAATGTGGAATGCCATGAAGTTTGAAGATATTATCCATGAAAACTTGAGCCACGGTGGATGCGGTGAAGGGATGTTGCAAAGAATAGAAATGATCATATTTGGAAAGATGATCAATCACCACCATGATGACTATCTTGTTGTTGTATTCATGTAGGCCCATAATGAAATCCATAGAAATATCCTTCCAAATAGAAGGGGGAATTGAAATGGGTTGGAGTGTGCTAGGGGATTTGAATATTTATCCCTTGTTCCATTGACATACATCACATTCATCAACAAATGTGTAGACTTTATATTTCATACCATCCCCAAAAAAGAACATTTGACCCTTTCATAGGTTTTGGTAAACCCTAAATGCCCAGCGACGGGTGAAGTGTGAAGCTTAGAAATCATTGTAGATTTAAGTTGTGTTTGTTTTATTAAATAAGATTCTAAGACAAAGTATTGGTGAAGCTGGGAAGTGATAATACCAAATCCATGCACATAGATTCATTCAAGGTGTGGAAGGATTGATCAACTGATGGAGTCCAAGTGAAGGCATTATTTTTAAGGAGAGCAGTTAGAGGTGTTTCAATTTATCCATAATTCTTAACAAAATTGTGATAATAACATGTTAAACCCAATAAGCCACACAATCTCTTAAGAGTTTTAGGGCGAGGCGAATCCTACATAGCTTCATTTTTCTTAGGATCCACCCATACACTATCCTTGCCAACAATATGACCCAGGTACTCCACTTATGAGGATCCAAAGGCACAATTAGATTGTTTGAGGAAAAGTTGGTGCTGAGAGAGTAGATGTAACACTTGATCGACATCGGAGAGATGGGATGTCCAATTTTCACTATAGATGAGAACTTCATCAAATAAAACTAAGACAAAATGATGGAGAAAAGGACGAAAGACATGATTCATGATACTTTGGAAGGTGGAGGGGGCATTAGACAGGCCAAAGGGCATGACCAGGAACTCATAATGACCCTCATGACCTCTAAACATAGTATTGGGAATGTCTGCTTCATTCATACATATCTGGTGGTATCCAGAATGAAGATCAAGTTTAGTAAATTACTAAGCACTGCTCAATTCATCCAAGAGATCATCAATGAAGAGAATGATAAACTTGTATTTGATGGTGGGTTTATTGAGGGTGCTAAATTCAGGACAAATGTGTCAAGTACCTTTTTCATGTGTACCATTACCACAATATTGGAATAGGGGCTAGTACTAGGAGGAATAACACCTTCTTCGAGCAACTCTTTCATGATTTTTTCAATTTCATTCTTCTGGGAAAAGGGATGATGATAAGGGAAAACATTGGGAGGAATAATTCTAGGGACAAGGGGAATGGAATGATCATGAACACTGGGGAAGGGGGAAGTCCCTGAGGAGTGGAAAAAATAGCTTGTTGTTTGGATATGATATATTGGAGGTCAATATGCATGAAGGGTGTTTCAACTACTTGAACGAAATGGAGTTGGGAAATTATACCTGAATGACCTTTCTTGAGAAGATTTTCCATTCGATGGAACCTGATGACCTCATGAGAACCTATTGTGATTCCTTGGAATTGATACTATTGTCCCTCTTGGTGTAAATTGCATGGTTAATGCCTTAAAATCCATGAGAATGGGGCCTAGAGTGCGTAACCATTCAACACCTAGCACAATGTCACAACCTCCCATGTCGATGGATAGCATATGAGATTTCAAGTGAGCTGTCCAATTTGAAAACATGCATTTTCACAATTCCCACCACATTTCATGGAACCACCATTCGAAATCATGATTTGAAAATTGTTGACAACACAAATATAACAATTGGTTTCCTAGGTAATGCAAAAATGAATAAAATTATGGGTGTTTCCACTATAGAAAAGGATGATGACTTTCCTATGCTTAATATGGGTAATGAGCTTGAGGGTTTGGAGAGGAGAGAATCTAGTGAGGGCATGTAATGAAATCAATGGTTCAACTTCTAGTGGATCAATTGGATCAGTAGTGGAATTGAAAGGGGGCAGCTTTTCAACAGGGGAAACTACAACTTTTTATTCAAAAACATCCTATGAAATGGCCATAAAACATTTTTTTCCCTTACACTTGTGCACGGAAAAATATTTTTCATCACAATTATAGAAAATACCCTTGAGTTAGCACTCAACTATTTCATCCTAAGTTAATTTTTGGACCTTGAGGGGAGTGGCAGGGGCAGAAGGATTGTTGGGTTGAGGGCGAGGAAGAAAAGAGTTATTTTTGTTTTGGGAAAAAACAACTTGTTGATTTTCTTTGGCACATTTAATAGCTTCCAACCAAGTTTGAGGGAGAGACATGAGGACCTAGGCTTAGATTTTATCCTTTAATCCATGCATAAATTATTCCCAAAGAACACATCCATTCTGAAGGCCAAATTCTCAAATGAAGTTATAAAGTCTTCCATTGTGTGTTGGTCATTTCAACTTCATCAAATGACCTAAATAATGGGTGTCAATGTCAAAGCATTCATAGAGCTCTGCAACAAAATGGGTCCATGAAACATACACCTGGCATGCATTTTTGCGCCACTGCTAGCGTTCATTATCCAAATAGAGAACAACATAATAAATTTTGTCCAACTCAACGATAATGCCATGCAAAGAGAAATAATGCTCTATTTGAGTGACCTGTCACGTGGGGTCAGAACCATCAAATTTATTGACCTCAAGTCGGGGAAGATAGGGGTCAGGATGAAAGTATTTGGAGTGAAATATCATAGAATGGGAGGAATCATCAGCATCTAAGTGGGATGATTGTTCCCAGGAGGAATCCCAACATCTAAGTGGAAAATTCTCCCATGCATTTGACATCCATGGCATCAAATGTTTGTTGGAATTGGGCCTTAAATTTTTAAATGTGGGTTTTGGTGAAAGCAATATCATAAGTCACTTGCTGGAGGGACTCCTTTTCTAAGTGATGGAAGCTTGTAGGTATTGGTTGCGAGTGGTTTCCATTTGGATATGAGGGGTACCTGTAAGGGGAAATGGGTGGGTGGGACCATAGAAAAGAAGGACTAATAAGTGATAGGTACCACAACGATCAAGGTGAAAAGGGGAATACAATAGGAGAGCTGGAAAATAAGGGCATCGAGAAGGGGGTCGGGTCCATTGAAAAAATTCTTAAAAATGAAAGGTACCACTACAATGAGGGTGAGGAGAGGAATCCAATGGGATAAGTCCCAAATAAGAGTGTCAGTAATACCTCTATATTCTTTTGCGGAGTTATACTCCTATCTGAATAATATTGCAGTGGTGAAATGGCCAAATTCTTAACAGGAATAAATGTGTAGGAATTTTGCAACTGAAATGTAGAAGGCAAGGTTGGGTGATAGTAGATCTTGTCTATTTCTTTTCTACTCTGTTTTCTTACCAATGGTTAGGGTTTTAAGGGTTTCTATAGACAAGGGTTTTCCCTGTGTTATAGCTCTGTGATATACATGCGGGGTTGAACAATAATACTCGACGCAATATCTCAAGACACCAACTAAGGAGGCTAGACCATACCCTTAGTCATACTACCTGATGGCCTAGGTACTAAAGAGTATTTTCCTGAGTGTTGTTCTCGGTGGCACTATTGTAGTTAGGCAGTCGATCAATTGATATATGGCGGGTTTCAAGATACCTAGGCCAGTCTGTATACATGTGTTGTTTGATGCACTACCACTCAAAGGGGTACTAAGAGGGGTTACAAGGGTGTCCAACACTATGCGGTTAAGTACCTCTTGTATTTTTTGCATGTATGCTTCCCTGAATGCAGATTTATGCATTGAATAACAAATCTTTGTAGTTTTAAGATGTCAGAATACGTCTCTACCCTTAAAACATTTAACCCATAATTCCTTCCAAGGAAAGTTCTCTAATACTAATTGTAAGGTACCAGATCTAATATAATAGAAGAAAACATAAATATTGCAGATAATAATAGTGGAACAACACAATATATGAAACCATATCACCAAAATAATAACTTTATTAATAGGAAACAATATTCACATCCCTCTTCGAGGGGGAAACCTCCAACAGACCATCGCTCTATTACAATAAATTTCAAGACAAATACCTCTCATGCCTCCTACTCTTATTTATACTAATTCTATCTTCTAAAGAACCTTCTAGTGGAAGATATTTCTAGAAGCAAAAACTTCTATTAGGTTTTCTTACATTGACTTGTTCACATTTATTAAATAGTCCTTATAAACTAATGTCATCCTTAATTACTTGAAAACTATATTATTCTACCTACATGAGGGGTTAGGGAGTTTAGGTCCCTAACATATTCATTCGCGAAAAGGAAGTGTACATACAATATTCCATGTTTATTTCTTAAAGAATATAACCCGTGAAAAGATCCCAATGCAAACTATTTTATCAAAGATGAATGGAGAAGGACAAATCATAATAGAACAAAAAAAAACCTAGAAAAAAGGATTAAGAAGCTACAAAATCTAGCAATTACTGAGTACCTCATCAAAATGAAGAACCAACTAGTGGAAGAGGTGACATGGGAAGATGATTTCTTCATGCACACACACACACAATTGTCATGTGTTGAGCACAACACTTGATTGAAGGGGATGGGCATGTTAATCCTTAGACAAATCCCCATACAAATCACATGTTAAGTTTAAACCCCCTTAGTTCTATGTAGGCTTTGAACCCCTTCTTCACACCCTTTCATTATAATTATACCCTTTGTCTCCTATATATATACCAAAGATACCTAGTCTTGGGATCATCTTATCTCATCTCATATTGTATTATGAATTGGATATAATGTAAAAGGAGGTTTCCCCCTCGAATTGGACTATAATCATTGAATTTTTAGCATTTTTTAAGGCGTTGGATCATAACATCATCCTAGAAAAGGAAAAATGGCCTCTTGAATCCAATTTATTGCAATGATATCATCCACATGACAATGTTTCCACCTATTCATTTAGGGAATACCATAGATCACTTTCATAGCTGGTGCAAAATGTTGGTTATTTTCCCGTACAACTAGTTTAATAAAGAAACAAATCCTAATCTAAACATACATAAATTTCATAAAACCACAATAATGTTAATTAACAACTCACATACTGACCGATTTCGAATCAATAAATACATTCCAAAAAATCTAAAATCTCCTTCAAATCTTCTTAATTTTACTAAGAAAATTCCATTACATATTCCTCTTTTTCCCCTAGCTAGAAAGGGAGCTAAACTTACTAACTCATTTGACTCCCTTTTCAGTTGAAACTCCTTAGATATGAGAGAAGTTTTCAAATTAAGACACAAAGAATTATAGTTGATCAATAACGCCCCAAACCCATAATATATAATGCCCAGTGGAAGTGGGAAATTGATGCTCCATATCTCCACTCCCTCCACAAAAACAAATTTTACATTTAAAACCCCCATATTTGTCTATAAATGCATAATAATCCATATTCCCGCTAAATAATAAATTACCACAACCATGTAAAAATGTGTTCACATTCAACTAGGACCCAACAACTTCTATGCCTATGAGTTAAACATCAATTCACCTTCTTGAAGTAACTAATGTTAATTGTTCAAACAAAAAATAAATAGTTTCATAGTTATTGTTCATGTGGCACACATGGTGTCCATGTGATATTTCAAATAAATTTTTCTCTTACCCACCTAGCCATTAATATGAAGTGTAGTGCAACACCCTCAAAGAATCCATTATGATGAATCATGTTCCATGGTAACTATAAGTTGCATGTGGATTAAAAATGTTTCCATTTAAGATAACCCTTATCCATCCTACTACTCATCAACTATATCTTCATCAACAATTACTCATTAATTATTCTAGTCACGTGACTATACAATTTTATGTGATATTATAAAGAAGTGAGTTTGCATTTAAGCATTATTGGTTAGTGGTGCAAGAAACTTGTATGTAGGTTTATAAGTAATTACTAGAAAAACATATCACATTAACTAGAACTATACAATAAAAAGAGAGCACAATGGATGCAAATTGAAAGAAATCCATTTCTGTCCAATTCAAAGCTTAAACATAATACATTAGGCCTCAATGGGATATCATTCTATTATAAATTATGGGTTTATTCCTTTCACAGAAAATTAAAATACACCCATTGGTCTAAGACCTAGCTAATTTTACAATGATTAGGAACTTGTTTCTTCAACATCATTCTCTTCCCTTCTCTACTATAAGAGCATTTTCCATTGTCTCCTCATTTTTATATCCACCTCACTCTTATGATTTTTGTCTTCCCTACTTTGTGACAGTGCATGAAAGAATGCCCTTTCTCCAAGGTAATAACAATCCATCCCTCATCAAATTTCTCAACAACCCCCCCACTAACCACCAATAAATAAATAATGTTCTTGACTTCTTGTGGGAATCAGTCCCCTTCCCCATTTATCATCATCTTCAAGGTTCATACCTTGTATTCACTTTCACAACTATGGATTTGAGAAAGGATCAATGATGGTTTTCCATGTTAAAATGTGACAATAATCAATTAAATGAAAATGTATAACTGAAATTTACTTATGTAAATATTTAGTGGTGTTGGTTTACAAAATTGGTGGAAGTTTGTATAATGGGTGGCAGTTCCCGTAACTATGTAATAGTTCCAAGATAGATATATTTCTATAAATCCAGAGAGATGCATTTGGTGGGGGGTAATCTTATGTAACGGTTCCAAGATATATATGTTAGATTTTCATTAGTTTCGATAACATTAGATTTACCATAGCATTTTTATCTTCTTTTAACATTCAATAATTATATAATGAAATATATAAGAAACATATAAAAAATCACAAGAAGACACAAATATTTATCTTGAGAAAACCCCAAACTTGAGGAAAAACCCAACCAATGTTTATTAGAGAGAATCATTCCAATATTCCAATACAACCATGAACAAGCTCTATTCACAAGAGAAAACCAACAATGAAGAAACCCTGATAAAAGATACTTATCTTCTTCTTGTCAAACCATAGCGATGGTAGACAACTGAGTAACACCACATAATTGGTGCAATGTAGGCGCATCACTAGAGAAAGATAGTGCACCAAAGAACTGTTGCAACTGGCAACTAGTAACAATAACTACAACTACAACTGTGACTACAACTGCAACTGGAAACTGGTAACAATAATTGCACCTGCAACTACGACTGGCATGAAGAAACTGGGAAGCACCACACAACCTTATCACAACTCCTCTAGAGGTAGTGCACAAGATAAATATCCAAGAGCCACCATGAATATCCTTCCCCAAGTGGGGCACACTCTCCAAGAGAACCAGAGACCAGAAATAGTGAAACTATTGCAACTACCTAGTGCAAACTGCAGAAGGAGAACTATCTCACTAGATAAATGAACTGACCCATACTTGTATTTATAATAATTTGGGTGCATGTATAGGGACTACTTCTTATTCTGGGTCTTCAAATTTACTTTATTATTTATGTTGGTCGACTTCTCTTCCTGGAAATTATATTTCCAATTTATTATTATCTCGTGTGGGACAACTTCTCTTCTGTGGTCTTCTATTTCACTTTATTATTTTCCGGGGTGTTCCTCAACTGTTCAATGACATCCCTTTGATTTCTTGGAATCTTCCTATTATCTAAGAAAAGTTTTCCAGGAGGAAATACCTCCCAAAGCTACCAAGTCCCTCTTAACTAGGGAGGTATCTTTCGACAATGTCTTCATATAGTAGCACACAACTACTACCATGTCATCAATAGCTGAAATAATTTTCCACAGTCACTATGACGATGCTACAGTCAACCAGTAGAAAACAACTACTTCCAAGCAATCTAGTAGTCTCAATGGAAATCAACTAGTAGCACACAACTACTACAATGTTATCCAATGGAAACAAAATGCTGCCAAGTCATAGTAGTACATAACTATTGTCATAGTGGTATAGAACCACTGCCATAGTAGTACAAAACCACTATCCAGTGGTACATAACCACCGCTAGTGGTACACAACCACTGCTGAAGTAGTACACAACTACTATCCAGTGATACACAATCACCGCCAGTGGTACACAACCACAATAGTAGCACATATCTATTGTCCAATGCCATAGATTCACCACCAATGGTGCACAATGACTCTGGTAGCACACAACTACTATCCAGTGACACATAGTCACTGCCAATGGTACACAACCACCGTAGTAGCACACAACTACTTTGCAGTGACACACAGTCATCACCAGTGGTACACAACCACCGTAGTAGCACACATCAACTATCCAGTGACACAAAGTCATCGCCAATGCTACAAAACCATCATAGTATCAGAAAATTAATGTCCAATGACACATAGTCACCTCCAGTGGTACACAAACAAGGCCATAGTCTCCATGACTATGTTGTGTTGTTTATCCTCTCTCGATAGTCTCATTCACACCTAGCCACCTCACATGACATAGGAAAGACTAGTATCTAACTATTCATTACTCGCTTAGTCACCTCACACCTCCCTCTCAACGAGGGTGCACATTTTTCATCACACCAAGCCTGTCTTTGAAGTACTCATACTTCAGTCTAGATAAAGGCTTGGTGAGAATGTCCACTATCTTCTCATCTATGGATATGTACTAGAGGTCCATAAATCCTATCCGCACCATGTCTTTCATGTAGTGGTATTTGATCTCTATATGATTCGAATTTTCATTAAAGACGAGATTTTATGAAATCTTCACACAACTTTGATTGTCACAAAGTATCAAAGTTGGCTCCAATTCTAGATAAAATATCTCTGCATGCAACTTCTGAAACCATACTACTTCACGAATTGCAACACTAGTTGTGATATACTCTATCTCTATTGTATGGAGTGCCACTGACGTCTACTTCCTTCTTAACCATGAGATCATACATGATCCCCAATTGAAGCAACATTTGGATGTGATGTTTCGGTCCACTACACTCCCTTCCCAGTCAGAGTCTGTATAACCCTGCAGCTTCAAATCTCCATCCAATACATATATCAATCCATATCCAACTGTACCATGTAGTTACCTCAACAAATGTTTTTCATCTATCCAATATACATGTCTATACTCAACCCTGTACCAACTCAAAGTGTTCAAAACAAAACATATGTCCGGTATACTGTTAACTAGGTACATCAAGGATCCAATCAACTGTCTGTACATAGTGGGATCCACCAAATCTGAATATGGATCACTCAAAATATTCATATTTGTCATCATAGGTGTGGAGATGGACTTACAGTCCATCATCCTAAATCTCTGCGGGATATCGACAATATATTTTCCTTGGCTAAGGAAAATCTCATTTGACCTCTGCCACACCTCCAATCCCAGGAAATAATGCATTAGACCTAGATCCTTCATCTTGAACTATGAATTGAGTTCCCTCTTGCACCCATCTGTGATATTCTCATCCCCTGTAAGAAACATGTCATCTAATATCAAGGGGAAACCATCCCCAAGATCATCAAAATATTGGATGGCATATCATGCCTTCTTAATCCCATACAAATCCTTTTTCAATCTATAGACATGAGACTCCTTCTCATGTATCTTGTGGTTGCTCTATGTACACTTATTCTGGCTAGTAGAGAAAGTGTCTCATCATAATATTCTCCCTCTTGTTGGTAGAATCCTATGGCCACAAATAAATCTTTGTACATCTCTATGCTTCCATCTACAACAAGCTTGATCTTGTAGATCAACTTGGAAGTCACCACTAACTTCCCTTCTGGTCTCAGAACCGAGGAAAAATCCATATCACATTCCTTCTGACTGGCTTCCTCCTCTGTCACTAAAACAAGGGAATCCTCCCAAGAGGTCTCATATCTCCTCGAAGATTTTGAAGCTTAGATCTAGCCTCCTCAAATCATGTCACATGTCTGTAAGTCCTAAAATACATCTCTCTCTCCCATCTGAATATGAGGAGGAATACTTTCTAAATGAAATTCTCTAAGCCAATAACTCTCTCTGAGATTAGGATCACTCTAATTCTTCCTGTTCCCTATGAAGCTTGATTTCCTCTAAGTCTATATAATATCCAGAGCCATCTACTCCCTTTGCATGTGTTGACCTCCTCTTAAGTTTGATATCCTATGAACTGTCCTGGGGAGGATTCTCCTCCCTACTAGATCATGAGGGTTGGCTTTCTTTTAACTCTAGATCCTTCTAAGATGGTACTTGGTGGGGACACCTGCCTCACCACTAGTGGATCCATCTTCTCCTGACAATCAATATCCATATGAGATACTCTGTATCTCACAAAAGTACCCTTCTTTTCAGAAGGTTTTAACTTCGTCCTCTTCTCTTTTGGTTATACATGGATGTGTACGATCATGTGCATGGTTCTATGTATGGATATTATTATCCATGTCTCAACTACATATCATCTAATCTGTTGCATCCTACAACCGTCAGTGTAGCTTCTTATCAGAGCTATCACACATGACCTTCCCGGAACAAGAGAAACAATAAGGGAAAATATCATCGAAGAGAAACATTCTTATGATAAGAACAATAATAAAAAACAAGAACGAGAATAGTTTTCATAATATCTCCTTCTTAGAGCTATAACCTGTGATCTGCTTAAGACAAGAGCCAAAACAAAATACAATAACAAGAAATAAGAACAACACTCTTCAATACTCTTCCAGGGTTGAGACCAATCACTCCTCCATAGTAACCTTCCTGGAGCAAGAACCAAGAACAAGAACATCTCCATGGTAACCTCCATGCAATTTACAAGATAACCTTCCTCGGACAATCTCAACAACCAAGAAAATATCCTAGANTTCCAGGGTTGAGACCAATCACTCCTCCATAGTAACCTTCCTGGAGCAAGAACCAAGAACAAGAACATCTCCATGGTAACCTCCATGCAATTTACAAGATAACCTTCCTCGGACAATCTCAACAACCAAGAAAATATCCTAGAAGATAAAAATTTATCTTGTAAAGAAGTGCATCATTTATACTAAACAATGAGCATTTACTTAATGATCATCATACCAACAATATTCAAGTGTTACAAAACATTTGATAAAAATAGCAGTAATAGAACTCTAAAGACTTCTATTCTAGTTACAACACTTACTTAGTTGTAGCAATATAAAATATCAAACTTGATATGAAAACCTGATATGCAAAGGAGTCTAGTTGTTTTTGTCCCATTTGCATTTTTCTATATTGTAGGAGACATCGTCACCACTACCTCCAACTCTGGGGCTTCCTCTAAGTGTACTAGATCTAAGATCACTTGTCACTGCTTGGATAAATGTCCTTTTTCCAAGTGTACATATCCTATAAACACCCTCATATTATATACAATTACACCATCTATATTTGTATTCTAATATGATACATTACACCAATAAGAAAAAATTTAGAAATCTGAATCAGAAGGTTCGATGTCCAGGAAAATGTAAACAAACCTAAAACCCTAAATATTCAATTTTTACTGAAAGTTAATCTAAGAGATGTAGTAGGTTCACTAGGGTAGGGAGAGTTGATTAGTGGTGGATTTTGTCCCAATTGAATTTATAACAAGTGCTCAACGATCTTGACAAAGAAATTGTGTAACGACAAATTTCATGTGTAGTGGAAAATCTCACGATCTTCCTTCCATTAGCTAGATTGTTCTAAAGGAAACCTTCTCTGATTCCATGTTAGATTTTCATTAGTTTCATTAAAATCATATTTACCATATCATTTTTATCTTCTTTGAACATTCAATAATGATATACTTAAATATATAAGAAACAAATAAACAATCCAAAGAAGACGCAAATATTTATCCTGGGAACCCCTGAAACTCGATGAAAAACCAAACAAACTTTTCTTAGAGAGAATATTTGCAATATTCCAATACAACTATGAATAAGCTCTATTCACAAGAGAAAACCAACAATGAAGAAACCCTAATAAAAAACACTTATCTTCCTCTTTTCAAACCCTAGTGAGGGTAGACAACTGAGAAACACCACATAAATGGCACAAGATAGGCGTATCACTAGAGAAATATAGCATACCATAGAACTATCACAACTACCAACTAGTAACAGTAACTGCAACTACAACTGCAACTGGCACAAAGCAACTAGGAAACACCACACAACCTTAGTGAAAATTCTCTAGAGGTAGCACATAAGAGAAATCACCAAGATCCACCAAGAATATCCTTCCCCAAGTGGGGCGCATCTCCAAGAGAACCAGAGACTAGAAATAGAGAAACTGTTGCAATTACCTAGTGTGCATTGGAGAAGGGGAATTGTCTCACTGTACAAATGAACTAACCCATACTTGTATTTATACTAATTTGGATGCCTGTCTGGGGCCGACTTCTTATTCTGGGTCTTCAAATTTACTTTATTATTTATGTGAGCTGACTTCTCTTCCTGGAAATTGTATTTCCACTTTATTATTATTCATGTGGGCTGAATTCTCTTTTGTGGTCTTCTATTTCACTTTATTCTTTTCTGGGGTGCTCTTCAACTATTCAATGGTATTCCTTTGATTTCTTGGAATCTTCTTCTTCCCTAAGAAAAATTTTCCAGGAGGAAATACCACCCGCAGCTACAAAAACATCAACAATATATATATATATATATATATATATATATATATATATATATATATATATATATATA
>SNQJ01S0204695.1:0-16545 GCA_010110895.2 Picea sitchensis
TATGTGAAACTCAACTCACATAACCCTAATGCATGGAAAAAGGAAGTGAGGAATATATTTTTCCGAGTTTGAAGCAATGCATATTTAAGTGGACATGCTAATTTGGATAGCGAGTTGCCATTACCCTTTTGCTTTTCATTCGTGTTTTGAAACAAGGGATCACACTGTATATCTATCTGAGTCACATAAGAATTAAAAGAAATTCGAACACTCTATTGGAATTATGCTATTTTATTTTATTATAAATTTCTATAAAAATATAATAATGATTTTTTTTTATAAAATATTATAATTATGATGTTTATTTTAAAATTATTATTATTATTATAACAATTATTTTTTGAAATTTCATTACTTATTATTTATTATCATGATTTTTTTATAAAATATTATAATTATTATATTTATTTTTAAATTATTATTATTATAAGAGTTATTTTTTGAGTTTTTATTTTTTATTATCAATACTATAACTTAAAACTTAAAACAGTGGTTGGTCCTTACCTTTCATGTTAATATAGGAATTTGTAAAAATAAAATTGCTTATAAATTTAGATTAAAATTTAATTATTATGGTTGATCTTCATTCACATATACATATAAATTAGGTGATTTGTATTACTTCAAATATTTATATATACAAGTTAAGATAATCTTTCTTTATGATATATATATTTTTTTCAATATGGATAATACATAGAGCTCCAAGGGTTAGCTTGATTGGTTTGACTATATTTGCTAAAGGTATAGTGGCAATGGATGCCTGATGGTTTTTTTTGGAACTTAGGTGTCCAACGAAGTACTATATTGTAGTTTAATGAGTTGACATATTCAATCTCCAAAACAGAGAAGGTCTCACCCAAAGCATAGTTAAGACAATTCATGATAGCAAGGGAGATTGCAAGATGGAAAGTGATTCATTATTAAACTCACATACATTCTACATAAAACCCTAACTAGACATCCGCAAGTAAGAAGCATTCATAATAGAAACATAAACCATACATAAACATACATAAGCTCGAAAATAAATAAGCATGATGCATCACATCATATGAACACTAGAACTAAACATGAAAGGGGGATATTCATCCATATTATTCAATATAGCCACTACAATCATATGCCCTGTAGGTATCTCATAATAGTACAATCCAAGATTTCTCTTTGCAAATAACCTATCAACCTTAGACCAATTCATCAACCTTTTTCCCATAGCCCCAAAAGGGTGTATTTATACAATTTACACTAATTAAGGTTTAGGGGGAGTGCACGAAGTTGATGGACGAAAAAGTGGCAATGGGGTGCAAAGGAACCCGTGCACATTCCTAGAAACTCGTATGCATTCTTAATCCTATAGCCTCGGTACTCACCGAACCGTCACACAGACTTGTCAACTCGGATTATTTAGGAATGTGTATGTGTTCTTGAGAAACATGTATTCATGAACGTGCACGTGTTCCTAAAAAATTGAAATTAAAATAACTTGTGCGCTTTAGGAATGCACACATGTTCCTAAAGCGCACATGTTATTAGGAACATGAACACGTGCACGTTCCTATTAAAGAAAGGAAAGACAACATCACATCACATGGTGGGTATCTTCATCTTTTTAAAAAACAATTGAATGTTATAGACATAGTTTTGAATAGATACATACATATTTTTCTAAGTTTCTTGCGACAACAGTAAAAGGAAAGCACATCGGTCATCCCACGACACATCGCATGACCCTCGATGAGCACTATCCACCCGACTACAAAGTCTTAAAGTCTCTGTAGATTGGATGGCCATACATGCATATTGATATGCCACATCCCTCCTGCACGTGCAAATTTTGATCACCTGTCTATGCACCTCCTATCAACCATCCCAGTGTGCCCTACGATATACAACACTTTTATACAATGGCGTAGTTGCTCATTTCGACCATCCATTTTTCGTCCATCCTTTCAAACTAACGTCATCTCTGTTAACACCATTTTTTTGTTTGCACACCATTTGTGGGATATGGATGGATCGATGTGTTGGAAACGCACTTTAAATCCTTAAATGAGATGGAATGCTTGGTTTCAATTTTGAATTTTAAATTCAAAATTCAAATGGTTGCAATTGACCACCTCACATTTTCCCCCAATCTTATATAAAAAACACTATGCTCAATTAATTCAGATGCATGGTGATGGCGGAAGACAAAACAAGAGCCTAGATAGTAGTGAGAGGATGTAAAATGTGGGTCATGCATGCAACAACTTCAACATATGTGGAGCATTAGTTTGGGATGAATAAACAAGCACATTTTTGGGTTATGGCAATGATTACCTAGGTTGGTGCAACAGATGAAATTGTTGGGTATGGGAGGGTGGGGAAGCCATGAGCTCAATTTCGACCAAGGGGTTTTACAAGATGGTGATTATTAGGTCCAGGATTTGTCTTTGTCTGCAGTGAAGATTGGGGAGTCTGTGGGCACCGTGAACCCTAGAAAATCACTAAAAGGCATGTAATCCTGCAATTTATCTGATCCTCTAGGCCATAGGCCATTGGAATTTATTTTGAGGATGGAGTCCTTAACTTGGAACTTAATGGGTTAAACCCGAGAGCGCATAATGAATTCATGTTTTAATATTAATCATGTGTTATTTGAAAATAGAGGAAAGGAAACAATCCTTGATTGTTTCCATACTTTTTATAAAAATGAATTATTTGAGATAGAAGAGAAAGCCCATAGATTGTGGAACCATTTAAATCCAACTTTAATAGATCATCAAAGTTGGAAAAAAACCATCTTGGTTTCCGACTCAAACATTGGACAATTGAGTGGAATTGTTAAAGGTGGTATCTCTTTCATAAAAATAATTCCTAAGAAGAGTTATATCAAATTCCTTAGGCTTACACCATGCGCATTGGTCAAGTCTTTTAAGTTTGTACCCAAGATATTTATCGTTTCCATGGAATTCTAATGTTCCACTTTGGCAGGCAATACTTCCATTTGGAAACATCTAAATAAGTCTAAGGCTTCAAGCATGGTGATTTTTCCAAGTGTTGTGGGCACGCTCATGCAACAAGTACTCAAATACATATATTTTAGTTACAATAGATTCCCCAATGAATTCAGAAGCTTATTCAAACTTTTGCATCCGGACATATCAAAGGTTTGGAGATTTGTGAAATCCCCCAACGATTTCATTCAGATGTAGGGTGATTGCGGTGATGGTGATGCGATACATATCGTATATACAATTATATATACCGATATATATGTTGACATATCATGTATCATTTTCCAACATATATATATATATTGAAATATATGGCACTCGATATATGTACAGGTATATATACCAACATACTCTTGGTTGATATATATATCAACGTATTATATCAGTTGGTATATATACTGGTCAATATATATACCAATTTATTTCCTGAGCTAGAATTTCTTGAGGTCAAAGTTCCTAAGGTCATAGTTCATGATGTCAAAGTTCATGAGGTTATAGTTGATTGATGCCAAAGTTCTTGAGGTCAAAGTTCATGATGTCATAGTTCCCGAGGACATGGTCTTTGAGGTCAAGTTTTCGAGTATGTGCTTCTATATATGTGCATACACATGGCGCTTCCATAAAGATGGCATATACAGGCTTCATAAATGTCATTTATGGATGTGCTTTAAGTAAATGTGCATATGATAGGAGTTCTTCCATATGTGCATTTACACAAGATATTCCATAAATGCACATATTATATATAAGCGCTTCTGTATGTGAGCATATAAGGAAGCGCTTCCACACAATATGCATATTTAAGGAAGCATTTCGTATATATGCACATTTCACGGAAGTGTTTTTCATAAATAATGCATGTGCTCTGGGCTTACTTCCGTGAAAATCGCATTCTGGGCGCTTCATTAAATATAATATGTCAATTGCTTTCATAAATGTGCATATTATACAAAATAACTTCCTTATATGCGTGTTGTGGGACCATACGTAAATCATATAAGGGGAAGCGCGGCCATATGTGCATATCATTAAAGCGCTTTCCCAATAAAAATCTTGCCATTCACAAACACTTTTGTAATTGTGCATGTAGAAGCATTTTGTATATGCACATATATGTAAATCACTTCTCTAAATGTGCATTTATGTAAGGATGCATGCGTATATGTGCATTCTGAGAGCCTCTTTTAATGAAATGCACATTTATGAAATTGATTCGTATATGTGCATATGTAACACTTTCATGTCATATCACGGAATCACTTTCGATATATGTGCACCTCTGAGATATACATATATCATTTACAGAAGTGTGTCAATATAATATGCACATTTATATATGTATAATATGTATAATACATGTGTGCCTTTATGGAATCACTTCTATAAATACGCATATTATATGAAATCACTTAATAAATACACATTTATGGAATCCACCTTCTATAAATGCACATACAAACTTCCATAAATGCACATATATGGAATCTCCTCCATATATTTGTATTTACGAAAATGTTTTAGTAAATGCTCATATTATACTGAAGCACTTTTGTAAATGCACATTTACACACTTTAAGTAAATTCTCATATTATCTTGAAACACTTTTTGTAAATCGCATTCTGGAGCTTGCTACATATAATATGCATTACAAAGACCTTCCATATAATATGCACATTCACGAAAACACTTTTGTATAATATTCACATTTATGGAAGCTCTTTTGTAAATGATCATATATGAAAGTGCTTCCATATAATATTTTATATATAGCGCTTTGTATATGTTAATATTATATGGAAAGCTTGATGTATACATGATATATGGAAGTGTTTCCCATGTATCTTTTATTATGGAAGCTAAACACGTAAGAAATGTGCATGTGCTCTATAAGTGTTTATGTAAATGCACATTTACATAAATGTTTTAATAAGTGCACATATTATGTAAGAGTGTTTTTGTGAAGTAATGTATTATATACAAGCTTAAGTAAATGCACATTTATATAAGTGCTTCAGTATAATATGAGAATTTACGAAAGTGCTTATGTAAATGTGCATATGGAGTGGCATATAATACACACATTCTGGAAACACTTCCTTATATGTGCATTTACTAAAGTAATTCTATATATGCACATATAGGTAAAGCGCTTCCATAAATGCATATTTATGTAAACACATCCATATATCTTGCTTGTTATGGAAGTGATTTTCATATATGCATGTTATAAGTGATTTTAGTAAATGTTACTAGGAAAACTCTTCATAAATGTGCATTTATGGAAACGATTCCATATAATATGCACATTCTGAGCTCACTTTTGTAAATGTTCATATTATATGGAAGCACTTCCATGTAATATGGGCATTTATGAAAGCACTTCCATGTAATATATGTGCATTTATGAAAGTACTTCCATAAATGCACATATATGGAGATCTTTCCATATAATATGTGCATTTACGTAATCGTTTCCGTAAATGCATATTTATTGAAGTGCTTTATTATATGGATGTATACCTAAAGTGTTTTCTTAAATGTGCATTTATGTGCTGTATATGCACATTTACATAATCCCTTCAATACAATATGCACATTTACAAAATTGATGCTATAAATGCGTATTTAGGAAGCTCTTTTGTATAATATGTGTGCATTTATGGCATCACTTTTGTAAATGCACATATTATATAGAAGCATTTATGTAAATACACATTTATGGAATCACTTTTATAAATGTACATATACGAAAGCCAAAATGCAATATATGGAAGCTCTTCCCATATGTCACATTCTGAAGTGCTTGATGAAGTCTTTATATATCAGGAAAGCAAGTAAATCTGCGTAATATGTGGAGATGCTTCGCATATGTGCATTTAATAAATCTCTTCGATAAATGTGCATATTATGCTCCCGGAAGTGCTTAATGCACATTCTTGAAACCTTCAAATAAATACACACACATATTATATGGAGTGTTTTTTGTAAATCATATTATCTGAAGTGATTCGGTAAATGTGCATTTACAGAAGTGATTTTGTATAATATGAGCATTTACAAAAGTGCTTTTGTAAATGTGCATATAGAGCTTCCATATATTACCTGCATTGCAGGCTTCTATATATGCAGCATTTATTAGGCTTGTTGTATATCTTGTATGTTGAAGTTTTTCCATAACTGCATATTTATGTAAGCGCATCCATATATTTGCATTTATGGAAGTGCTTTTTATATATGCACATTTATGGAGGTGCTTTTCGATGGTCCATTTACAAAAGCGTACGTAATGCATTCTGAAATCACTTCCATATAATATGCACATTTGGAAGAGTTTCCATAGAATCCACATATAATGGGAGCGCATCCAAATATCAATATCTTGTAATTCTGGGGACTACTTGATGAAATGCACATATATGGAGTGCTTCTATATAATATATTGCATTTTACAAAAGCCCCTCCATATATGTGCATTTATTGAGTGCTTTGACATGTCTTTTACCACATATAAAGAAGCTTCCCCTAAATGTGTATTTGTAAAGCGTTTGTGTATGTTAAATTTACAAAGATGCTTTATGTATATATATATATATATATGGGAAAGCACTTTGTATTTGTGCATATATGGAAAGTGTTTATGTAAATGCACATATATGGATGACAACTTCCATAAATGCACATAAACGAAAGCCAACCATTTTCATATATATGCATATACAAAAATGGTCAGCTTCCATATATGCGCACATTTATGGAAGCACTTATGTAAATGAAAATATTATATGGAAGTGCTTATGTAAATACAACTTATGGAATCGGTTCCTTAAATGTGCATATTATGTGGAAGTGATTCGTAAATGCATCTATGAAAGAACTTTTTGTATGTATTGCATTCACGGACTTTTTATATGTGCATATATGGAAGATATTTTCTAATGCGTATATACGAAAAGTGATTTCATAAATGTGCATATACCCGTAGCTCTTTATCATTATATGTAGAGCGTTTTTAATAAATGCACATATGGAAGCTTACTTCCATATATGTGCATATCGAGGAAGTGCTTTCGTAAATGCGCATGTATGGATGCACTTCAGTAAATGTGCATTTATGGAGTGTTTTATGTATGAGCATACAAAATGCTTCCCTATATGCAGAATTTATGGGGCGTATATAGGGAAGCTCTTTTGTAAATGCACATATAGGGAAGCTCTTTCGTCACATACTTAGGGAAGCACTTTTATATATCCACATATATGTAAATATCTTCTGTAAATTTGCATTTATGGAAGAACTTCTATAAATTTTCATATAGGGAATCACTTATGTATATGTGCATTCACGAAAGTGATTCCATATAATGTCTGAAATTTACACAAAGCGCTTTTCGTCAAATCGCATTCACAGTCTTCCACATACAATATATTGCATTCTGAAGCACTTCCATAAATGTGCATATATGGAAGATGCTTCCATATAATATGAAAATTTACATAAGTGTTTCCATATATGTGCATCTACAAAAGAGATTCCATATATGTGCTTCCATAAATTCACATATACATAAGTGACTTACAGCCTGGTAGCATACATGAAAGATGTTCTATAAATCGCATGTCTGGAGAAGCACTTTTCTCTATATGCACATTTATGGAATCTCTTCTATGTATGTGTATTTATGGAGCTCTTTTGTATATACACATTTATGAAAATGTTTTTGATAATGCCACATTGCAATTTTGTCTATGCACATTTACGGAAGTGTGAGCTACAAAGAAGCCCTTTCATAAATGCACATATCTGAAAGTTGTTTTAATATATGTTGTATACTGAAAAGATGCTGCAAATAATGCATACACATAACTATTTCCATAAATGCGCATATACAAAAAATTGTCATCCATAAATGCATACATGAAAGAAATACAGTTCTTCAAATCCCTAGTTCTCCAGACATCTCCAAAAGATAGTAGGTTTGCCTCTATCTTTTCTAGAATCAACAAAGCAGTCCAACTAATTTCTAGGGTCGTATACTATCATGTGTTAAGGGAACTTAATAATCATGTTCACCACTTAGAAAATGAAGCATGCTCCATAGTTCAAGGGGTTTCGGTAAAAACAATGGGGGCTTAGTTTTTCTTTTATCCCCTAATATTTATGACCCACTTGAAATAAAAAATATGTATCACTCCAATTAATAATCCTATGGTTGAAAATTTCTTAATGATATCTCCAAGTGCATGGAAATGAATCACAAGGACACAAGTTATGGTTTTTTGCATGTGAGAATTAATGTTCATTCTAGGTTTCATTCCCTTCATTATGGATCCTTGTATCTTGAGGATGGGATAATGGGAGATGTGGACTAGTTCAACAATTTGAGTGTGTGTTTCAATTCTTGTCTAATTTTTTGGGCTTAAGGATTGAGTTTGTTTTTGAGCTACCTTCCTGGTTTGATTTCTCTGGTGGCTACTATTGGAGCCCACTATTTGGTTCACTCCACCCTTGTTTCATGAATTTCTAGAAGTTATGTGGTTATCAAGAAATTATGGTAAGAATTACCTCTCTATTTTGGTTGTTGTTTTTAAGGGGTGGCTTGGTTTTGGGGGTGCAATTATTAGGTTCTTAAGGCCCCGTTTTCTTGGATTTAATTTCATTCTTTGTATCTCTTTGGTCGAGTTTGAGGGTCGGGGATAGGGAAGAATCCCCCCTTGCTCCTTGGTCTTATCTCTTCGCTCCATTTATTTGGGCCCTTTGAGTTCACATTCCAACAATTTTTGGATCAAACTCATTGATGAAAGAATTTCAAGTCTCATTAAGATTCTAGAGCCCACTCTAGTCAATTTTGTCTTCTCTTAGCCTTGGTATCATTATGTGCCTTCGGGGTTTTGAGCCCACCAAGTGCCAAGTGAAGGACCACCATCCTCAAAATAAATTCCAATGGCCTATGGCCTAGAGGGTTGGATAACTTGCAGGACTACATGTCTTTTAGTTCTTTTCTAGGGTTTATGGTGCCCACAGACTCCCCAAGTTTCACTGCAGACAGAGACAAACCTTGTACCTAATAATCCCCATCTTGTCAAACCCCTTGGTCAAAATTGAGTTCATGGCTTCCTCGCCCTTCCATAACCAACATTTTCATTTGTTGCACTGCCCTGGGCAATCATCGCCATAACCCAAAACTATGCTTGTTTATTTGTCCCAAACTGTTGCTCCCCATCCGTTGAAGTTGTTGCAGGCATGACCCACATTTTACATCCTCTCACTACTATCTAGGCTCTTGTTTTGTCTTCTTCCATCACCATGCATCTGAATTAATTGAGCATAGTGTTTTTTATATAAGATTGGGGGAAAATGTGAGGTGGTCTATTGCAACCATTTGAATTTGAATTTAAAATTCAAAATTGAAATAACATTCCATCTCATTTAAGAGATTTAAAGTCGTTCCAACACATCAATCCATCCATATCCCACAAATGGTGTGCAAACAAAAAATATGGTGTTAACAGAGACGACGTTAGTTTGAAAGGATGGACGAAAAATGGATGGTCGGAATGAGCGACTACGCCATTGTATAAAAGTGTTGTATATTGTAGGGCACACTAGGATGGTTGATAGGAGGTGCATAGATAGGTGATCGAAATTTGCACGTGCAGGAGGGATGTGGCATATCAATATGCATGTATGGTCATCCAGTCTGCAGAGACTTTAAGACTTTGTAGTCGGGTGGATAGTGCTCGTCGAGGGTCATGCGATGTGTCGTGGGATGACCGATGTGCTTTCCTTTTACTGTTGTCGCAAGAAACTTAGAAAAATATGTATGTATCTATTCAAAACTATGCCTATAACATTCAATTGTTTTTTTAAAGATTAAGAAGATACCCACCATGTGATGTGATGTCGTCTTTCCTTTCTTTAATAGGAGGCGTTACGCGTGTTCATGTTTCCTAATAACATCTTGTGATTAGGAACATGTGTGCATTCCTAAAAAACACACAAGTTATTACAATTTCAATTTTAGGAACCGATTACTTGCGTTCTTGAACATGTTTTTCTCAAGAACACATACACATTCCTAAATAATCCCAGGAGTTGGCAAGAATGCGTGTGACCCGGTTTGGTGGTCACCAGGGGCTATAGGATTAAGAATGCATCTGAGTTTCTAAACGTTACGGGTTCCTTTGCACCCATTTGCCTTTTTCATCATCAACTTCATGCACTCCCCTAAACCTTAATTGGTGTAAATTGTATAAATACAACGTTTTGGGGCTATGGGAAAAAGGTTGATGAGTTGGTCTAAGGTTGATAGGTTATTTGCAAAGAGAAATCTTGGATTGTACTATTATGAGATACCTACATGGCATATGATTGTAGTGGCTATATTGAATAATATGGATGAATATCCCCCTTTCATGTTTAGTTCTAGTGTTCATATGATGTGATGCATCATGCTTATTTATTTTCGAGCTTATGTATGTTTATGTATGGTTTATGTTTCTATTGTGAATGCTTCTTACTTGCGGATGTCTAGTTAGGGTTTTATGTAGAATGTATGTGAGTTTAATAATGAATCACTTTCCATCTTGCAATCTCCCTTGCTATCATGAATTATCTTAACTATGCTTTGGGTGAGACCTTCTCTGTTTTGGAGATTGAATATGTCAACTCATTAAACTACAATATAGTACTTTGTTGGACACCTAAGTTCAAAAAAAAGCCATCAGGCATCCATTACCACTACACCTTTAGCAAATATAGTCAAACCAATCAAGCTAACCCTTAAGACTTCTATGTATCCATGTGAATATATATATATATATATATATATATATATATATATATATATATAATAAGCTAGATTATCTTAACTTGTATATATAAAGATTTGAAGTAATACAAATCACCTAATTGATATGTATGTGTGAATGAAAATCAACCATAATTAGAGTGCAATCTGTTATAAAGCAAATTTATTTTTTCAAATTTGTATATTAACATGAAAGGTAAGGACAAACCACTGTATTAAGTTATAGTATTGATAATAAAAAATAAAACTCAAAAGTAACTCTTATAATGTAATCTAAAATAAATGTAATAATTTGCCGTATTTTTATAAAAATCATGATAATAAATAATAATTTCAAAAAAATAATTTATTTATAATAATAATGAATTTAAAAATAAACATCATAATTATAATATTTTATAAAAAATCATTATTATATTTATATACAAATTATAATAAAATAAAATAGCATAATTCAAGTAGAGTGTTCGAATTTTTAATTCTTATGTGATTCAGATAGATATACAGTGTGATCCCTTGTTTCAAAACACGAATGAAAAGCAAAAGGGTAATGGCAACTCACTATCCAAATTAGCATATCCACTTAAATATGCATTGCTTCAAACTCGGAAAAATATATTCCTCACTTCCTTTTTCCATGCATTAGGGTTATGTGAGTTGAGTTTCACATAGATGGATCGTATGTTCCAATCATGAAATCTTAAATCCATTTTAAGCAATTTCTATGTATGTATATGGGACGGGCAACGCACCATGGAAATACATTGTATTGGATCCCTTGATATTTAAGGTTTAGCTTTAATGTAAAGACAAGCACAATATGGAAAGCCTAATGTTAGAATTGCCATTGTAGCCTGCAACAATGGATCCGACAGAAGTTGTGATCTCCTGCTGTACGGAATTTTTTTATTTACTTTTCATTGATAATTGTTCTATTTTTTTTTTTTTTCAATTGATATCTTTAACTGGAAAACTGTGTTTATGGTTTTATTAGCAAGATGAGTCGAGCCACAGCAACAAAGACAAAAAGAAATAATGAACACCCAGACTCAAAGGGCACGTGGCAAAAAAGGTTGCCGACGAATTTTGAAAAACAGTCACCAAAAAATTTGGGCAGAAACAGAATCGGAACTCAAACTAGAAAGTTCTTATCGTTGTTCCAAGTGTCTTTCTTCATCATCTCATTGTCCCTGGGAAAGACATCCGATCGTTTTCCAAGCTTGTTGTGATTACGTAGTTACTGGCTAGCTCAAAAAATAAGAAACAACCTGCAGCTCCGGGGTATTCATCGAGCGCTATGCACGGGACGTTTAAAATCGAAATGACAGGAGTGGAGATCACAGAAAGAAAGATCTCCACTTTCTTTCTGTGATCTGGGCTGCAGGACGGTGGTCGAAGCATGCTCCAACATTGATGGTCATTCGGTGACGACGAGATGCTCCATAGATGCATCACCATATACCCATTATGTATGTCCATACGGTCTGCAGAGTCATTACCCATTATGTATGTCCATACGGTCTGCAGAGTCTTAATGACTCTGCAGCTGGTGAATCTTGCTTGCCGTGAAAGTTGCACGCCAGTTACAAGTCAGATTGCATGGACGCGGTTTTATAAGATTGTCAACCTGTCAAAAAGATTATAATTTGTGAAAGAAATTATGCCACGTACATAGGCAAGGATAGTTGGCAACGTATGGAAGAACAGATTTATGTGGGAGAGGGTTGAATCTGCCACGACCAAGGTTGGAAATTGACAGGCAAAATGCCCATCATAGGGCATTTTACCCGTTAGTTACCGTCAATTTTTCAGGCTTAACGTCTCTCCAAACGGGCCACCAAAATCCCTTGAACGTATTTATGACGGTTATTAAATTTTATAAAAAGTTATTATTGTCTGGATGTGTTGGAGGCTCTCGATTCTAGTGTACCATCCATGATTCTTCTGGATCCGGCTACACTCGACACTTGTTCATCCTTCACATGGCATAAGGAATATCTTAAGAAGCAAACGTGTGGTTTTGGTTTGTGGCCTTAATGCAATTAATTGTATTATTGTACACGTTTTCAGGTGGCTTGAATTTCAGGGTTTTCTCTATTGATCAGGCCGCAACAAGAGTAGCACGGTAAATTTCAGGGCTTCTTGCGGCAGGCGTAGCATGAAATGGAAGGAGTTTGAAGCAGTTGATGCCTCTAAATGGCGCTACCATCTACTCCACCTCTCATCTAGTCCCTCTAATACGTTGTACAAGTATTGGAAGGGTGTATTTTATGCTAGATTCTTATCTAAATAATGTGTCTCAAAGAATAGCCTCGGCCCTCACTTTTTTATGGCTATAAACTGATACACTTTTTTATGGCTATAAACTGATAGGTAAATATTCCAGCGCCCATCGTAATCCCTACTAGATTCTTGTCTAAATAATGTGCCCCAAAGAATAGCCTCGACCCTCACTTTTTTATGGCTATTAATTGATAGGTAAATATTCCAGTTCCAGCGTCCATCCTAATCCCAGGGGTCAGGTTAACGGAGGAGAATCTACCATCGAAGCACTCGACAAAGCAATAAATACAGAGTTTCCTTACAAGTGATGAAAAGACGGGGATCGTTGGAAGGGTGGGTATTGCAGCGAGAAGAAAAAAGCGACGGCTTCACGGACACGTCAGCGTTAAACGTTTCTCAATCTATGTTCCTTGCTTACTTGGTCTGATATTGATGGATGTGAAGTGGTACAGAGCCGATGGAAGGGTCATCCCATATCAATTTGTTAGTGCTTGGTTGAGATTGCTACCCTACTTATGACTTCCTTATATTACAATGCTACTTATGACTTTCTTATATTACAATGCTACCTGCACCAGGTGAGATCTTTTCCAACCAAACAACTAATCAAATTTATATTGATTTGATTGCTGGAAGAATATTGACTTGATCAATATATTTGAACTTGGTGTTTTATTACTATATTGTATTTGAACATTTTGAAGAAAATGCTTAAGACAAAAGATGATCATTTATATATCAATTGATACAAGTTATTATAGAGAATCCTTATTGGAAGAGAAGTATGGGGTTGATATCATGAATTTGGTTTAGTTGGAGGCATCAATTTGGGTTTCAAATCCATAACCTAATGTTGGAGATTGTAATTCTACTTGTATATACCTTGGTAAGTATTTGGGCCTTTTGAATGGTTGGAATCTCAATTATTTTTTGAAAATTTTGCAATTTTAAAAGTTTTGTTCCTGATATTTGTAATTTTTCTATGTCTTGTGAAACTAGTATATATCTAACAAGAAATACTCAGAGTAGTAGAATATTGTGTTGATGCAAATCTCATTACATTAGTTTTATTTATGGGTGGAAAACAATTGATAAGTAGAATGAAAATAAAAATAATGAGATAATTATATGGAGTATTTAAAATCTTATTTCCAATCAAAACTAAACTACAACAATAAATTTTAGATTCGATTTTATTTATGAAGACATTTTTGCATAAGTTTTGTTTCTTCCATAAAAGTAGTTGAGTTTTGTTAAAAAATCTTAGGAAGCATGTTGACTTGTTGAAAAGTTTCTAGTATTTATTGTTGATATAAGTTTCTTATTTTTTAGAGGGATTTTCTATTTTCCCATAAATTCAATGTCTAATCATAGAATTAATGAAGTATGGGTAATTTAATGAGTGCAATAAATGAATGTGAAATTGATCTCTAACCTATCACCAAAGGTGCTCCCAATTTTAAGTTGAACATACCATTTTGTTATGTGAACTTAAAGGTTAAAAATTTTAATATCACTTTAATTATTGAAACTTAATTTTTAATCAAAACTTATTGAAGAGATAATTTCCTATTAAAACTTCATTACTAAAGGGCACAAATTTAAACATAACCAGAAAATATAGAAAAATTGTTTGAAGGTGAGATCAAATTCCAACTCTAGCCCGACCCATAGAAATCACAATTTGTTATCATAGATTTGTCATTCCACCAAATCGCAAAGAAATCCCAGAAAATGATCACAACAATGTGCAGTGAAAATCTCCAAAACGCTGATAAATAGCACGTGCAAGAGGGACGAAGTCATAGTTCACATCCCTGAACTACCAACAAAGTTAGGGTTTTGTTGTATCATAAATGAAAGTCATAAACCTGCAATAAAGGAAATCATAACTAGTTTGTAATGGGAAGATAGACAACTCAACGAGTTGGTAATTTAGGAGCATACAGGTGGAGGTACCAGATCTCTAAAGAAGTGGAAGATTGATTCATTAAAAAAATCACCTTGGACTCATTAAATGATGGCACAATAGAATGTTGAAATAGAAATTCGATGTAGAAACAACGCAACAAATCACATTAAATTACAGGTATGGAATCGATGAAATCTTTGTAACCGGATTTCTTGGAAATATATCATAGTCTTGAATTTTGAACCAGGTCGCAGATGCAAAATTGGAAATCATGGCTGTTGCAAAACCGTGCCAGGAAGAAGGAGAAAGAAATTACCAGAAATCACTACTGGGCGAATTATACGTTGTCGGGCAAGTTATCTTTTCTGACACGTTACATTTACTGACGAGTTAACATCGTTGGCTCTAGAGATAGATAATGCATGTGAAGGAAGGTTTTGGAGGTCACCAGTTCTAGAAAAGAAAGAAAGAAATATTTTTAACGTCCACGAGCTAAAAATAGCCTATGAGACATATTGTTTTCCATTTGGCTTTTGTATTCGGCCCTTTTCTGTGAAGTTTTACAATAACCTCTCCTAGATTCTCAGCAAACTCTTTGTTGAATAGATTATCCCAAGAACTAGCTGCCAGTATACTTGCATAATTTTCCCTGTTGTTTTTGAGAGCCTCACATTCTAAAATGAAATGTTTTTCTGTTTTCCACTTTTCCGGACGAGCACAAAATACATACTCTTCTTCCCACCTTTCTTTTAGCTTCCGATTACCACATTTCAGCAAAGAGTTTGTTGAGAATTAGTCCTTAATTGAGCCATAAAATTTTAGATCTCCAAGAAATATTGGCCCTATGTAATTGTCAACCAGGGCACAGATGCAAAATTGGAAATCATGGCTGTTGCAAAACCGTGCCAGGAAGAAGAAGAAAGAAATTACCAGAAATCACTACTGGGCGAATTATACGTTGTCGGGCAAGTTATCTTTTCTGACACGTTACCTTTACTGACGAGTTAACATCGTTGGCTCTAGAGATAGATAATTCGTGTGAAGGAAGGTTTTGGAGGTCACGATTCTAGAAAGAAAGAAAGAAAGAAAGAATTTTTAACGTCCACGAGGCTAAAAATAGCCTATGGGGCAGATTGTTTTTCCATCTGGATTTTGTATTCGGCCCTTTTCCTGTAAATTTTTACAATAATCGCTCCCAGCATCTCAACAAACTCTTTGCTGAATAGATTATCCCAAGAATTAGATGCCAGAATACCTGCATAATTTTCCCTGTTGTCTTTGAGGGCCTCACATTCTAAAATGAAATGTTTTTCTGTTTCCACTTTTCTGGACGAGCACAAAATACATACTCTTTCTTCCCACCTGTCTTTTGGCCTTTTCCAGTGCCTTGTTTCACAATGGAGTTGATGAGAATTAGTCCTTAATTGAGCAATAAGAATTTTAGATCTCCAAGAAATATTGGCCCCTATGTACGTCTTTTGTTGATGGTTATGAGTGGAGTTAAACTCTTCAATGTAGTACTTCTTCTTTCTCCCTAGCTCT
>SNQJ01S0204696.1:0-16544 GCA_010110895.2 Picea sitchensis
CTTAGTGCATTTCCTTTCAATGTTGCTGGAAATAGTTTTAATTTTTGAGCATTGGAAATGTAATCATAACTTCTGCATAATATATCAAACTCAAAAAGGAATTCATCAGGATCCTCTGAAGAAAAACCATGAAAGTTAGGTAGTGCTGAGAGTGGAATGTTCTTCATGGGGACTACCCCTCTAGGAATATCACCAATAGGAAATCCTAATGTGGAAAAAGAGTTTTCATCATTTACCTCTCCTTCGGGACCTGCCTGTTCTTCATGATGCAATTCTTCATTGTACTCATCCATGTTTTCTTCTGTCCGCTCCCCTGCTACGCTTTCTCTGTCCTCAATGTTTCCTGCTGGTTTCTGGACTATTTCAGGACTCCAAAATTCTTTCCCCATCTCAAAATTTGCTTGAAATGAAGGTTGGGATTTTGGTTTCCGAGAGTTTGGTCGTTGAGAAGAAGATTCAGACTTTGATATAATCTCGTCAATATAAGTCTTTCTTCTTCCTCTTCCTCTGCCCCTGCCACCTATAAGGTCAGTGTCTTTGGGGTCTCCGTGTCCTCTCATGCAATCTTTGTATCTGAAAAATCATAAGTGATTTTGAAATCTATAATTACCTTCCCCGGCAACGACGCCAAAATGTTGGTCACTATAATTTCTTATTTAACTAAACAATCAAGTGCTACATAAATGGTCAACCCAGGGAAGTCTATTTATTTCAAAGGTAACCACCCACTATATATGCTCAATCTCAAAAGCAACCTAGAGTTGTAGTAAAAACATATTAATCACACTTTGCCTTGAACAAACTGAAGTCCTAACTTGAATTACAGGAAAACAATCTACCTATTGCAGAGTTCAATGTTTAAATAAATAATTGTCCAAAGAATCCTAGATTACATTAAATAAATAACAGACTGGAAAAGAAATTCTTCAAGACACTTCAAAAGGAAAGACCACCACTCTATAACCAGAGAACAAGACCCTATTCCCAAAGCAGGAATCTTCAACACCTGTTTCCGATCATCACACTTCATGAACTCATTTCTTAACTGAAACAATTGACACACACTGAAGGTTAACTAAATCTTAACAGAGAACATGACCCTATTTCCTAAGCAGGAAACTTCAGCACCTGTTTCTGATTAGCACACTTTCATGAACTCATTAAAATAATTGACATGCATTGAAGGCTAACTATCTCTAACAGAGAACATGACCCTATTCCCGAAGCAGGAACCTTCAGCACCTGTCCCTGACTATCAATCTTTCATAATTTCACCAAGTAGGATTGCTAACTAGAATGATTAACAGCTACCCAAGCATGAATCATATGAAAACAATGTAACAATCGGTAAAGCAGAGTTTCAACAAAAGTAGTGTTTCAGCAAAACAGAGTTTAGTAAAGTAGTGTTTAAGCAAAACAGAATTTAATCAAGGCATAAACATAAATAACACTAACACTCTACAAAGATAATGGGTGAATCTTGTGAAGAAGGTGGGCCCTCCCTTCTCACAAGATTCCCCTGGAACGAAAGGAACTAGACGGAAATGCTCAAAACAATCTTTTATTCATCTGTCAACTATGTTACATTACAATCTGAAGTAAAACACGTCCTTCTCTGTAAAATCCTTTCTTAGTACAAAAGTAGAAGGTCCTCTCTAATGCTGATTTCCTCTTATTTAAAGAGGAGATTCCCCTTGATACAATTTGATCATCCAATTACATTTGCACATCTGAATCCTATTCTTAGTCAGATCCGATTTCTATACTAGAATAGGGTATCCTAGTCTCCCGTAACAGAATGCTATTACAAGTGTTGAGTGAGGTGTTGTTGTTGCGGCTAGAGTAACAACTTATTTATTTGTCTTCTTGTTACTGATGTTGTATGTTGTTTTAGCATCGCAAATCGTGGGTTGTTTCAGCCACGAGATTTGCGTTCTGACTGTTTCAGCAACTTGGCTCAAGCAGCAGCGACGGTTAATGCTAGCTCAAGGTGCGGCTGTCGTGGTCAATGTAATAGTTTTGTGTTGCTATTTCAGCATCGTAGACCGCGGACTGTGTAACAGCTTCTTCTGTGTGAGTTGTTGTTTCAGCATCGTTGACAGCGGACTGTTTCAGCAACAGGCCCCAATGCTAATCTGTAGTTTGAACTGTTTCAGCACTTATACATCAATGGTTAAGTACGAGAGTAATGTAAAATTATATGCAAAACAGATTAAACGTATAGTAAAGAGAAGATGCGTTGTATACCTTTGGAAAGATAGGGTAAGGTGATAATGTGAGTTTAAATGTGAGTGAAACAAGGGTGTAAAAGTGGAAAAAAGTGTGGGCAAAAAGGTACATTATGTGGTCCTAACATTGGTCTGTCTTACACTGATTAGTTGCCTGATTGTTGGTTGCGATCCTTTTAGAACGTCTTTGTAGGTTTCTTTGTCTCTTTCCTCTTTCTTGGATTTCCGTCCTCTACCTGTTTTCTTTGGTGTGATCAGGGCATCACTTGCACCTTTGTAATCTCTTTCTAAGGAGACCTCTCCTTCCTCTATGTCCGGGTTTTCTTCCTTTCCCAGGGGGGATTTTTCTTGGTCTTCTTCTCTTGTTGGAGCAGGGATCTCTCTGGTTTCAGGGTGCGATTTCTCAGGCGTTTCTTCGGTTGGGGTTACTTCCTGTGATTTTTCTTCTATTGTTTTCTCTGCATGTTCCTGATCCAATATTCTAAATGTGTTCTCTACCCATGAATCTGATTTATTTCCTGGTTCCTTGGCCTATGGGGGGACTGTCATTTCACTCCTTGGGCCTTTAGCTTTGGAGGTGGTTTTCCCTTTTCTTGGTTGTTGCCAGCCTTCTCCATTTTCTTTCTCCTTGTTTGGGTTTTTAGGGCAGTTTATTTGGAAGTGACTGTATTCATGGCATCCCCTGCATTTGAAAGGAAGTTGTTCATAGTAAAGCTTCTGGTAATGCTTCCATTCTCTGACCTTGAATTTGATCGCTTCTAGGAGCCCCATATCTAGGTCAACTTCCACACAGATTAATGTGGATGAGTATTGATCTTTAGGGTCTGCTCTGTCAATGTATTTCTCCAACCCGTTTCCAATTGCCTGGAGTGAAGAGGGATTCTAGCAGTGGATTGGTAGATTGGGCAGCCTAACCCAGACTAGAACATCCTTGGGTACTTCTATTGCAGGATCAAAACTCGAAGTCCATCGGTTCAAGTATAGCCCTTGAGTACCTATAAAAGACATTCCGTTACTGAATATGAGATCTCTATTATTTGTTATGTTTTAAAAATAATTTATTATGTTTTTTAAAAATTATTTTCTAATGACATGCTTCCACAATAGATAATGTTTTTTTCATTATTATTCACTTCTTCTTCATATAACACATAAGAGCTAACCAATCTATTGTGGCTAGGCATCTTGGATCCCTTACATAAGTCATAGTTTTGACCATTGGCCCCACAGTGAAGGCAATGCGAATTTTAAGTGACCAATCCATCCTGGATTGGATTCATGGTATCAAAGCAATTATTTGTCAAAAAAACTTAGAGATATTACACAATCCATTAATAAGTATATACTCTTACAACTCATAATCAATTGATTTAAAGATTCCAATTTACAAAAAATCATAACATTGATATTGGTTCAAAGTTTTAGAAACTCAACGCTTCAATTCCACTAAGAAGTCCACATTTATGAACATAAATTTTTCGTGATCACTTTGAAGACTTGTGAGAAATTTTTGGCTGAATTCTTTGCAAGTATAAGTGAGGTATAATGGGTCTACAAAACAAGAAAATTTCAGTGTGGGCATACTTTAAGTTTCAAAGGAAAGGATTCACACATTTATGTCTTTATATTCAGTCAATATCATTAGAAACCAATTCTATTGGATATGTGATATTAGGCATAGGTGTTGTGCAGAGCATGATCAATGAATATCTTTAGAAGTAGTGTAAAAAAATCGTAACCCACTTTATATATTTTTTAACAAAGTTTTCCCTAGTAAGCATATGGCTATTTGTCTTACAAATTAGGCATGTTTAAAGGAAAAATGTTATGATTCTTAACCATTAAAATTGAATCATAAACAAGATATTTATAAAATATATAAATCCCCCTTTACTTCATACATAAAAATACCCTTATATAGGGAAACACCATACAATGATCCTTTTATGGAAGGATCAACTCATGTTCACTTGCCTCTTCAAGGGGGAAACCTCCCGATGAACTAATATCAAATACAATATACTCCGATATATGCTTCCCAAGGAGAGATCCATCCTTATTTATATCTAGCTAGAAAACACCAATCATAACCAAATGTTAACTATGTAGTGGGCCTTTTTTAACGAGGCCACATCACATTTATTCAAGGATACCTACTCAGTGGAACTTATTTAATAATAGAAAATATAATGGACCCAATCCACCTTAAATCAAATGACCACCATCTACCCTTTCATTACACCCTTAGGAAGGATCCCACAAAAAACAAACCTTTAAGGTCAACATCAATCATAGAATTTCATTGCTCAAGGGAAGAGTGATGCCAAATCATTGGAAGAATAGATTAATTCTCTATAAGTCTAATTTAGTGTTGAACATATATGATCTAGGTGGATAATGGTGGCCACACACTTGTTCCACTAATTCAAAATGGTTCCACATATTGGTAGTTTTCTACAGTTTTTTTAGGTCCCAAACTTTCAGGGTCATTTTGAGGCCCTAAACGATGTTTTTTTGGCATGAAAACGCCTAGCATGTAGCCATAGGAACATGTTAGGAAAAAAAGAATGTGTACTCCTCGACTAGACTTTTCTATTGGTGTAACAAGTACCCCAAACATAAATTGTATGCAAAAGTTGCACCCCCGAGAAGTTGACGTATCAACTAACCACATCGGGGCCCACAAACCTTTTAGAGTTTCATCTTTTGGGGTTAGGTTTTTGGATTTTTAGGGTTTACTCATTTATTCTTTATGTTAAAAGGCATTTTTATACTCTTTATAATCATCTTCTTGTGAATGAGCGTAGCTGACACATCTCTCTCTTCAGAGATAAGCTACCACCATTCTAACTAGCTTGTGTTCTTTGCATTTTACAATCTTTGTATTCCAGGTAGTCGTTAATAAGTCTAAGTTTTATTATATTACTATGTTCCTTCAATATCTCCGTGTGTTTATTTTTTATATCTCTACCTTCATGTCATTCTCAATATAATCTAGATCAATATAGATGACACTGAGAAGATAAATCTCACAACCATGAAAATGTCGCACAGTGTCATAGCATGATGGGAAACCCACAACCAATGGTGTGTGGTTATAGTGAGGCCATTTCTCTATGGGTTGACTTCATAGTGGGGTGGTTTTAAGATAATGATAATTTCTCTCTATGCGTTAGCAACACTCCAAACATGGAAAAACAACAATCTGTTAATTTGGAGGGATGATTCAAGGTATTTTCATAATGAATTTGAATATGGTGTAAAAAGATGAAATGTAGGAAAATGAATTAGGTTTCTGAAAATACACACACACACACACATTATAGAAATTGTGTATGACTATGTGAAATTTGATGTTTCCTAACAATGGTATGTTATTTTTCATGCAAAATATAATGCATATGTTACCATCAGTGCTAACTTTGAGTACCTAAATGATGTAATTTCCTTTAATTTTTTTTTATAATTGTAGAGAAAACATTGCTCTTATCATCCCAGACCTATATATGAGGAAACCAACTCAAAAATCATGTTTTCTAGAGTTGTGACTCCTTCCTACAAAATATTTGAAATGAAAAGAATGCCCAGGGACTCTAGGAAAGTGTGCACATTCTAAAGAATGCACACACTTTTATACATTTTTCTTCCTCTTCTCACCTCCTCCCCCTTTACCCATATCAACCCACCCCCTCATGCTTTTATCTCTTGGTCTCATGTATCTCCCTCCCTTTCCCATCCACCCTTTCCCTCTTCTCACCTTCTCCCCCTTTTGCCTCTCTTGCACCACCTATTGGAAATATTGTTTTCATTGATGTCAAAGAAAGGAGGAGACTAATAAGGCCAACACGAATCAGACCACACAAACAAAGGAAGAGTCCATACTATATATCAAAACAGATAGAGGAAGTAGAGAATGTTCATGTGTCTTGATGAGTTTATGTGTATGCAAGATAAAAAGAAGAATGAGTTAATGAATATGAGTGATCACAACTTGAAGAAAGAGAGAAGTGAGATGATTTCATGTGAAATGAATTCGGGATGCACAATTATGAGGAGGTGAAGATTTTTGTGGTTGTATGGCTATTTATTGATGAGAGATAACAATTTCTTGAAGTCTGAGGGTGCAAATAAAGCTCAAGTGTGCGTGGATCTAAGAAGTAATGAGGGAGGTCCCAGACCCAGTTAACTAGATCAAATAAAACCATGTTCAAAGACTTTATAAGGTAAAGGTTTTGTTATACAATTTGAATGTGAATGGAATAGTTATGAAACCCTACACAAGGAGTTAACTTTTAGTCATGGGGCCGATTATATTAGATATCAGATAATTGGATCAGAGTGAGTGTGTATAAATGCATGGATAAAATCATGGTGGTCTGATTCCCTAGTGGGAAATCCATACCAGACCAGAGTGAACGTGTAGTGAAAAAGGTTCCAAGTGGGCCAGTGCCCCGGTGGAGGAGGAAAAGAACATAAACTAGAAGTAAATCCTGACAATTCATCATTGAGATCAACATTTGAGAGCGAGGTACCAAAAAATCACACAATATTGGAAGATCAAAATATATTTACAATGTTGAAGTCCCGAGAGCTCTGTGTGTTGATCATCCAGTGACGCAGTGGTCCCAGTGATGAGGTGATACACATGGAACAAGTTGATTGATTCTAATAAAACAAGCTTCCATATGAGGATATCGAATATCGGAGACCGAACAAGAGTGAATGTGTGAAAGCCTGGTGGCTCGATACCCAGGAGGGATTGGTGTTCTGGTGCCCTGGTGATTTAGTGAGTCTAGTGGTCATGACACAAAGTATAAATGAGAAGAAAATTTGACCATTGACCATTAGAGATCAATGACTGAGAATGAAGGCTTAGAAACCTCAAGCATATCGATATATGAGATACCAGACCAGAGTGAAAGCGTGGTGTTGAAGTCCCGAGCACCAAGTTCCCAGTGGGCCAGTGGTCGATACTGCATCAGAGTAATTAAAGTAGCCATGTCAATGCCATGTGTCAGGCCACATACTTGTGTTGAGTCAACATGGTGTCCAAACATGGCCGGAGGACATGATGACCTCAATAGTCATGTCAGTGCCATGTCATCTAGTGCACATGGAAGGGGTCCACATGGATACTACGTCATCTTCCACATCATATTGAATATTGAAATATTGGAGGATCATTGCAATGTTAAAGTCGTGAGGGATCAATGGGTTGATGCCCTTGTGGCCCAGTGATCCTGGTGCCCAGTGGCTTGGTATGCAAAATCGGAGTATGAACGCACCCTTGAAAATAACAGGGGGCCCAATGGGCCAGTGAAATGGTAGGATTGGTAGTCATGATAAATAGGGAACTAGATCAATCAATGGTCGAGATCTGATCAAGGAATGATCAGATGGTTGCTAAGAATTGATGTTTTGTTGTGTGTTATAATTACTGGTGAATAGATTGACGATCACAAATTAATTATGGACCCATTTGATGGTTGTTGAGCATTGAGGGTCTATGCGGTAACCTATGAACAAAATGCATGAAAATGGGAGAAATTGGACCATTTATAAAGGATTTTTGCAGCCCGATTTAAAGGAGAGTAAAAGGATTTAGAGCCGACCTCACGAACACAATTTCTGGCATGTGGACAAAGCCTTGTATATAAGAGATTTGTGTATAAATAACAATGACTAATAAATTTTAGGTAGTGTGTGTGTGTGTGGAAGTTTGTGAATGTGAAAATGATTGAGTGTGAGGGTGTTGAGGCTTGGAGGTTTTCAGGTTCCAGAGAATGTAAAAGAGGACGAAATGTAATTTTGTAAAGGTTGTAGGGAGGTGCGAGGAAAAAAACTGAACATCTAAAGTATCATTGAGTGTGAAGAGGTGGAGATTATCTTGGCAATTACAATAAATAAAGAGTAGTTTATGAAATAAAAATATTTGTGCCACACAAAGATTGGAGTGAAGCGTTGTTTTTTTATTGTTGACACTTTAAGAATAATTCAATCCAGATAGATAAGTTGAGGAGATTGGTGTCTCTAGTAAGTTGGTCTTACATCTTGCTAATTTTGTACTCAGTTAAGGAGATTGTTGTCTACAGGAGGTTGGTTCCTATATGTATTTTTGAGTTCGTGCTCATATGAAGGGATTGGTGTCTCAATCAGGTGGGTGCCTATAAACATTGTAACATATTGGTTTCTGTAACGGGTTGTAGCATGTGAATATATTTTAATAAAATATTTTTGTGGTTTTCTCCCATATGGGTTTCCACATTAAACCTTTGAGTACTGTGCATTGTATGTTTTTGTATGTTTCTTATTGCTGGTAAAGTAATACAATTGATAAGTGTAAAATAGTAAGAAAAAGAAAAAGCATTCTTATATTGATTCACTCCCTATCTCAGTATAAGTAAGTGTGCCAACAATTGGTATTAGAGCAAGTTACTTTAGGTACAATCTAACCACTGCAAGGTGAATCCCTACAACACACATGGATAAAACTGAATATTTTTCTACAAATAAAGATCCATTATTTGATGGATTGAATTATTCCTTCTAGAGCATAATAATGAGAACTTACTTGATGTCTCTTGGGTTTGACATTTGGAGTGCGGTTAAGAATGGTTACACTCCCACAAATCCACTCGTAGATACAGTTGGAAAAAGGCTTAATGAAAATAATGTTACAGCCATGAATGCAATTCTGTGTGGTTTGGCAGATTCATAATTTTTTAAATTCATGCATTGTGTTTCAACAAAAGAGATGTAGGACAAGTTATATAATAAATATGAAGAGGATGACAAGGTCAAGAAGGAACTATTACAAACCGATAGGGGATAATTTGAGAACCTTAAGATGAATGAAGAAGAGAGTATTGCAACATATTTTATTCATGTAGATGAGATTTTCAACACTATCAAAGGATTGGGTGAAGAGATTAAGGAAACTATCATTGTAGAAAAATTTCTTCGGTCACTTCCCTCAAGATTTGATCCCACAATATCATCCATTGAAGAAATAAAGGACTTACACAATTTGACAATGGATGAGTTACATGGAATCATCATTACATATGAAATGAGGATAGAGAAGTATAGGAAAGAAAATCCATAAATAAATAAAGAAACATTCAAGGCATCAAAGAAGATACAGACAAAAGAATACAAAATAATCGAATATCAGATAATTAGATATCAGATAATCAGATCAGAGTGGGAAATACATTATATCAGATATCAGATAATTGGATTAGAGTGAGTGTGTATAAACACATGGATAAGATCCTGGTGGTCCGATGCCCTAGCGGGAAATACATACCAGACCAGAGTGACCATGTAGTGAAAAAGGTTCCAAGTGGGCCAATGCCTCGGTGGAGGAGGCACATAGCATAAAAAAGAATTAAATCCTAATCATTCATCACTGAGATCAATGGTTGAGAGTGAGGTACCCAAAAATCACATAATATTGGAAGATCAAAATATATTTACAATGTTAAAGTCCTGAGAGCTCCATGGGTCGCTCACCTGGTGACGCAGTGGTCCCAGTAATGAGGTGATACACATGGAACAAGTTGATTGAGTCTAATAAAACAAGATTCCATATCAGGATATCGAATATCAGAGACTGGAAAAGAGTGAATGTGTGAAATCCTGGTGGGTCGATACCTAGGAGGGCTTGGTGGCCCGGTGCACTGGTGGTCTGGTGAGTCTAGTGGTCATGACACAAAGTATAAATGAGAATCATATTTGACCATTGACCATTAGATATCAACGATTGAGAATAAAGGCTTTGAAACCTCAAGCATATCGGTATATTAGATACCAGAATGGAGTGAAAGTGCGGTGTTGAAGTCCTGAGCACCCAGTTCCCGGTGGGCCGATGGTTGATACAACATCAGATCTATGAAAGTAGCCACGCAAATCCTATGTGCCAGGACATGTACTTGTGTTGAGTCAACATGGTGTCCAAACATGGCTTGGGGACATGATGAATTCAATAGTCATGTCAGTGCCATGTCATCTAGTACACATGGAAGGGGTCGACATGGAGTCTATGTCATCTGCCACATCATATTGAATATTGAAATATTGGAGGATCATTCCAATGCTAAAGTCCCGAGGGCTCAGTGAGTCGATGCCCTGGTGGCCCGATGATCTTGGTGCCTGGTGGCCTGGTATACCAAATTGGAGTATGAATTCTCCCTTGACAATAACAAGGTCCCGGTGGGCCAGTGAAATGGTAGGCTTGGTGGTCATGATATCTAGGGAACTAGATCAAACGATGGTCAAGATCTAATCAAGGAATGATCATATGGTTGCTAAGAGTTTAATTTTTGTTGTGTGTTCTAATTGTTGGTGAATAGATCGACGATCATAAATTAATTATGGACCCATTCGACGATTTTTTATCATTGGGGGTCTATGCAGTAACCTGTGAACAAAACACATGAAAATGGGAGAAATTAGATTGTTTATAAAGGATTTTTGCAGCCATATTTAAAGGAGTGTAAAAGGATTTAGAGTCGACCTCATGAACACAATTTTTTGTCTTGTGAACAAAGCCTCTGATATATGAGATTTGTGTATAAATAACATTCCCTAATAAATTTTAGGTAGTGTGTGTGTGTGTGTGGAAGTTTGTGAATGTGAAAGTGATTGAGCGTGAGGGTGTTGAAGGTGGAGGTTTTCAGGTGCTAGAGAATGTAAAAGAGGACAAAATGTAATTCTCTAAAGGTGGTAGGGAGGTGTGAGGACAAACAAATAACATCTAAAGTCTCATTGAGTATGAAGAGGTGGATATTATCTTGGCTATTACAACAAAGAAATAGCAGTTGATGAAATAAACATATTTGTGCCAGAGAAAGATTGGAGTGAAGCGTTGTTTTTGTATTGTTGACACTTTAAGAAGAATTCAATCCAGACGGACAAGTTGAGGAGATTAGTGTCTCTAGTAAGTTGGTTCTTACTTCTTGCTGAGTTGGTACTCAGTTAAGGAGATTGGTATCTCCAACAGGTTGGTGCCTACAAATATTGTAACTGTAGGTTGGTTCATATATGTATTTTTGAGTTGGTTCTCAGATGAAGGGATTGGTTCCTCAATCAGGTGGGTGTTTGTAAACATTGTAAAATATTGGTGTCTGTAATAGATTGTAGCATGTGAATATATTTTAATAAAAAAAAAATTATTTTTCTCCCATATGGGTTTCCACATTAAACCTTTGAGTATTGTGCATCGTATGTTTTTGTATGTTTCTTATTGCTCGTAAAGTAATACAATTGATAAGTGTAAAATAGTAAGAAAACGAAAAAGCAGTCTTATACTAATTCACCCCCTATCTCAGTATAAGTAAGTGTGCCAAAAATTCGTATCAGAGCAGGATCCTTTAGGTACAATCTAACCACTGGAAGGTGAATCCCTGCAATGTACATGGATAAACATGAATATTTTTCTACAAATAAAGCTCCATTATTTGATGGATCAAATTATTTTTTCTAGAGCATAAGAATGAGAACTTACTTGATGGATCTTGGGTTTTACATTTGGAGTGCGGTTAAGAATGGTTACACTCCAACAACTCCACTTGTAGATACAGTTGGAAAAAGTCTTAGTGACAATAATGTTACAACCATGAATGCAATTATGTGTGGTTTGGCATATTCAAAATTTGTCAAAGTCATGCATTGTGTTTCAACAAAAGAGATGTAGGACAAGTTATAGAATAAATATGAAAGGGATGACAAGGTCAAGAAGGAAAAATTACAAACCCATAGGGGACAATTTGAGATACTTAATATGAATGAAGAAGATAGTATTGAAGCCTATTTTCTTCAAGTAGATGAGATTGTCAACACTATGAAAGGATTGGTTGAAGAGGTTAAAGAAACTATCATTGTGGAAAACGTTCTTATGTCACTTCTCTCAAGATTTGATCTCGAGATATCATCCATTGAATAAATAAAGGACTTAGACAAATTGACAATGGATAATTTAAATGGAATCATCATTACATATGAAATGAGTATAAATAAGTATAAGAAAGAAAAGCCTTCAACAAAGGAAGAAACATCAAAGGAATCAAAGAAGATAAAGACAAAAGAATACAAAATAAGTGACAAATTAGATAGTCAATCAGATGCAGAAGAAGCCAACTTTGTTAGAAAGATCAAGAGAGGAACATACAAATACAAAGATAATATTCCCTTTAAATGCTTTAATTGTGTAAAAGTATGACACTTTGTAGCTAAAGGTCCTTATGCAAAAAATAGACTCTAACAATGAAAAATAATTTTACTTCAAAAATTACAAGAAGGGTAAGATTGAAAAGAGAAGAAAGTTCTATAGACAAAAGAAGAAACTATATACAAATGAGGAAAACATATCTTCTGATGACAGTGACAATAAAACATAATATATTATCTTCATGGCTCTAGAAACACAGACTGATGAACTAGAAAATAGAAACACAGATTTAGAAGAAGAAGGCAATCCTGAGATTGAAGTGGAAGTGGATCTTGAAGGAGAACTCATATATGCTCTAAATGAAATAGAAAGACTAAGGAACAAGAAATGGCTCCAAAAAGAGCAGATGAAGAAGTATATAAAATAAATACTCTGTATAAAATAAAGATTTGATGAATATGAAAAAAAATTCATTGGCCTAAAAATACAAGTAGAAGAGGAAAAGAGAATTGAAGAAGTCTTAAGAGCCCAAATAAAAGAAAAGGAAGATGTTTGTAGCAGTCTAGAAGATGAAATGGTCTATATAAGAAAGGAGTTGGAGAAATAAAATACCAACATGAAATTTGAAAAGATCTTTGCAGCTTTAGATGAAATTCTAAACTGTCAAAGATCACCATTTGATAAGACAGGTCTTGGCTATAGTGATAAGAAGGAAAATGCTAAAGAAGATCCAACCTCCTCAAAACAGGTGAGTGGAGAAAAAAACAAGAGCTGTTTCGAGGTGATAACAAATCCTATTAAGTTTGAATACAATATTAGGGATGAAATAAATGTTCCAAAGGGGACACATCTTCCTCACAAAGACAGAATTAGGAAGACTTTTCCGTCAACATGGAATCATACAGTCAAGTACCAAAATCCTTTTTCTGGCTATTGTTACTCTTGCAATGGTTTTGGTCATAAACCTATAGAATGTAGAAAAAATGAAAAAGGAAGTTATATAAGGAACAACAATAGATATTCCTATGGATTAGCAAGAATAAATTACAACTCATTCTCCCCTTTGTTGAATTATAACATTATATGTTATAATTGCAACAATTATGGGCATATAGAAAAGTTTTGTAGAATTTTTTCTAGAAAAGATAAGAAAGAGGAAACCCTAACAGTCATCGAAATAAATTAAGACAAAGGGAACAAAAGAAAGAAAAATCCTTATTGATACAATTTGTACTACATGCGCAAAATAATAGGGATAAGTGGTACATTAACAATGGGTGCTCAAGTCACATGACATGAGATAAAACAAATTTTATCACCTTGAAGGGGAATGAAGGAAATGTTACCTTTGGGGACAATGGGACTTCAAAGATAATTTTTAAGGGCACTCTTAGCCTTGACAATGGTAGGGATAATATATAAAAGGTTCTTTGTGTCAAAGAATTGAAGCACAATCTTCTCAATGTTAGCCAAATGTGTGATCAAGGACACACTATCATTTTTAACGCCCAAGAATGTAATATCAGAAAGGAAGATTTAGGAAAACTAGTTGAAAGATCAATCAGAACCCCAACCAATGTATATATTATTGATGAAATCAATGGAGAAAATTTCTTCATGGGGTAGATAGATGAAATTTGGTTGTGGCATAAAATAATGGGCCATAAGAAGTTTGACAACTTGGTAAAAATCAATGCCAAACAAGTAGTAAGGGATATGAAAAAGATCACAAAACCGTCAAACATTATCTATAAGTAGCGTTAGCATGGAAAGAAATCGAGGGTGAGATTCAAGACAAAGGAATATACAACATCCAAGCCATTGGAACTTGTGCATACATATATCTATGGACCAACAAGAACAAAAATTCAGCAAGGAAAAAGTTATTTTATTTTACTTATTGATGATTATATTATAATGACTTGGGATTCCTTTCTAAAAAATAAATCTGAGGAATTTGAAAAGTTTAGATACTTCAAATATTTAGTTGAGAATGGTATTGACCCGAAAATCAAATGTTTAAGGTCAAATAATGGAGGTGAATTTACATCCAATGAATTTTAAGAGTTCTGTAAAACTCATGGAATAAAATCCATTATTTAGCTAAAAGAACTCCTCAACAAAATGGAGTGGTTGAAAGAAACAATAGAAATTCACAAGAGATTGCCAGGACAATGTTGAATGAAGCATGATTATTAGATAGTTTTTGGAGAAAAGAAGTTTACATTTCATTTTACATTATAAATAGATTCCAGATTAGGGTTAATAGTGATAAGACACCTTATGAATTATGGAAAGGTAGAACAACATCGGTCAAACATTTTAGAATATTTGAAAGCAAGTGTTAAGCCCTAATATTGGCTCATTACCCCTTAATTGGGGCATATTACATTAGTAATGTTATTGTATTTATGTCGACTTTATTCCATTAGTTGTAATTATACCTCCTGGTCTATTATATATACCAAGGAGACATTTTCATTTGGAATCATCTTGTACTTGAACATTTATGTGGGGTAAAAGGAGGTTTCCTCCTCGAAGAGGCTTATTATCTGAAATTATATCTTTTTCAAGGCGTTGAATACTTATTATGAGGTTTTTCTATGCTATATTGATATTTGGTTCTTAACATATGGTATCAAAGCTCAAGGTCTTGGGGATTCGCTGTTGCATCTGAGACACCTTGGAATTTTCGCTATAAATTTTTTTCTACAACATTTCAGAAGGAACGACTTGGAGGATATTTAGTATATGGATAAAGGTACGTTGGGTTAAAATTTCAGCTCCTCAGGCCTTATAAGTTCGAAGATACAGCCTGTGCAAGATAGGGTTCGAGAATCATCATGAACCGAGTCATTGCAGAATTTTCGCTATAAAACGTTTTTTGTAATGTTTCAGGCCCTAAAATATGGAGGTTATTCATAGAAATTAGTAAGGTAGCTATGGTAAAAATTTGAGCTTCTGGTTCATCTTACATTTGTAGATACACCCTGTGGAAGATAGGGTATCAGACTAGTCTTATTGACTAGCCTCAAGAAGGTGTTCCAAGGTAAAACAATCATAACTTCTTCCTAGAGTATCCAAATTGAGTGAGACTAGTTTCATTGGATAGTGGACAATCTGTAGTATTTCTGGTACGAGTTTCAGAATTGTATATCAATTATTTTGTGAGGGGCATTCTATAGAAGTGAGATCTCCTGGAAAGGCCAAAAATCAGCAAGTTGTGGGGAAGTTACCATAAATTCCACTTGGCACCTCCAATTTTGATTAGACCTTGGGCATTGCAGAGAAGAATATCAAAGAACTACAAAAAATAAATTTCCATACCAAGAAGGGAAAAAACTTGGGAGATACAACAAAAGAAATATTGTCTAGCAAAACCACCTCAAAATCAAGATTCAAAAGTGATACTTGGCCAACATGCCACCCAAAAAGGGAACTTCTACACCAAATAAGAGTCCAGACAATCCTACTTGGACTCTTGATGAAGGTGAAGAAATGTGTAGGGACATAAATGATTTACAAAAAAAGACAGTAACAAAAGATGAACTACAAGAGGTGATGGATTCAACATAAGCTAAGTTTGAGGCAATAAATAATAAGATGGATGCTTTAAAAGGGGAGGTCATGGAAGTATTGAAAAATTTCATAACAGAGAGGACACCTGAAAGTGAAAATGCATCCCATGAAATTCATGATGAGGAAACAAGGAAGGTGAATCAATAATGGAGAAACTCTAACCTTGGGTTGAAGACCAACCATGTTCCTAAGATCTATATGAGGAAGTTTGATGGCAAGGACCCTATCACATGGATACTTCAGATGGAGCAATTATTTGATCTACATAATGCGCCACATACACAAAAGGTATGAATTTCTTCTTTATATTTATAACCCAATCAATTTTTATGGTATAGATGGATTTGTTCTCGCAAATCACTTGTCACTTGGACAATTCTCATGGAAGAAATGATAGCACACTATGAGGATACAAGGAGCAATACCTTCTTTAGCCAATTGATAAATCTAAGGAAAAAGGGTTCAGTTATAGAGAACATTGAGAACTTCCAAAGATTGAATATAAAGGTAATAGATATTCCAGATGAGCACTTGATTGATGTATTCATAGGAACTTTAAAAGATAA
>SNQJ01S0204697.1:0-14430 GCA_010110895.2 Picea sitchensis
TACTTTAAGCTAGACAATATGAGAAATTCTTAAATTTTGGTCCTTCAGAAATTTAGAAGTCCTTTTCAAAAATTTATAAGTCCTTTTCAAGCTTCAAGGCTTCCAAATCTTCTCACTCTGAGCCACGGACCTGATCATAAATTTATGTTGGGAACCTTTTGTATTATAGATATGAATGTGTAGTACAAAGAGGGTGGGGAGACAGAGCTAATGGTTGAATAAAGGAATACTCGGTTTTCAGTCTCTTCTTTGGAAAAAGAGGTATATCCGTCACCCTATGTGCACTGGTCAACTTTTAGAGAAATCAGTGTTCGTAGAAAGGCGAGATGCTTGGCATCTCCCTCGATAAGGACGGGAACAGTCTTCGGACTTTCTTATTACACGTGGTTAAGGCTCTCCACCCCCTCCGGGGTGGATCTTACCCCAATCTTCTGGAAAAATGAATTTTTAGAGACATCTTTGCAATAATACTGCATCGGAATAGAATTTAGGGAAAAAAGAATTTTTTAGAGAAATCTTTGCAATAATACTCAGAATAGAATTTAGGGAATAAACATTATGAATAAGAGTAACCTGTTCGTGTACTCTTAAGTTAATAAATTATTAAATAAATTTTAAAATGAATTTTTTATTTTAAAGGTAACATTCTACATTTTTGAAAAATCTAACCCAGCCCATGCATATATCCTGACTCTATTTGCAACATAAATAATCTATTAATTGGAATATGAATATAATGATTTTCATACTTAAAACCTTGCAAAACATTAAAGTCTACAACCCACATTTAGTAAAGTTTGTTCAGTACTTATGTTTGCTTGGTTGGTTGGTAAACAAGAATTTGGTATGGAATACAAAGTATGGAGAAATTTAATGAAAAAATGTTGAATAGTTAAATCTATAAGTTTTTTTAGAATGTTGAATTTATTTATACAATTATAAATACAATTTAAATAAAAAAAAATTACAATTTCACTCAAATTAAATGAAAAATACCAAAACTTATTCTAAACTTTGTACATACCATAAAAACAAAAACATGACAGACATAAAACCACCACCCAGTTTAGGTCGTTAAATGCCAACGGCCACCAATTTATCATCATCATTTAACGAAATTCAGTTTAACAAACCTCTTGACAGAGTAAATGGAAGTGAAATCACAGAAAACTCTACCGACTAGCATAAAATATCTTAATATATTAGTCATTAAACTGTTTAGAAGGGACCAAACGCATCTTTTTCACATAAGTTTTATCAAGGCAGTGCAATAAAAGCGTCGTTAACAAAATTTCACGCACACAAGCAGAAACAAACGACATGGAAATATCATTACAAACGACATGGAAATATCATTTACAGAAAACATTGCAAACGGTGCACCGATATAGGACTCTTTGAGCCGCAATATACCAAAAAATTGTAGGAAAAAAAGTCGTTCAAAACTAAATTTTCCCCAGATTACCAAAATTCTGGACCAATCCACAATCAAAATATAAATACACCACTTTGATACAGGGTATTTTGGGGAAGGGAAAGACTACAAACTTCCAGGAAATAATTGGAAAAATAACATGTAAATCACACTAATATCATATCAAAGCTTCACAATTTTGCACAAAATATAAAGCTATCTGTGATTCTCAACCGAAAAACGAAAAACGAAAAACGAAAAATAGTGTAAATTACATAATAAACTTATAAATAAATAAACTCATTATAAATAAACTCATAGTTGACCAAATATCATTGTGAAGTTACACAAAATTCTGAATATCACTGTAAAGTTACACAAAATTCAAAAGAATATGCTACATATTAAAGAAAAAGATACGAAATAGTCAGATTCATTCAAAAACACGAAGCAACCACAATCTAAAAGGTGATCAAGATGACTGCCCAAAAACATACAGATAAATAACCATGAAACAAAAATAGTAAAAAAAATCACAAACTCGATTCAGTTTTCAAAAAAATAAAGCATATCAGCTCAACATACCAAAATTCAAGCGATTCGCTGCTGAGAATTGAGAATACTTAAAAGAATTTCAAAATATATTTCAAAATTTAAATTGCACCATGTAAATCATACCAATATCATCTCAATGTTTCACAATTTTGCACAAAAGATAAAGCATCTGTGATCCTCAATAGAAAAACACAGTAAATTATATAATAAACTTATGAATAAATAAACTCATAGTGACCAAATATCATTGTGAAGTTACACAAAATTCTGAAGAATATGCTACAGATTCAAGAAAAAGAAAAAGACACGGAATCGTCAGATTCATCGAAAAACAGATTCAAGAAAAAAGAAAAAGACACGGAATCGTCAGATTCATCGAAAAACATGAAGTAATTACAATAACGATTTCATCCAAAAACACGAAGTAACCACAATCTAAAAGGTGATCAAGATGACTGCGAAAAAACATACAGATAAATAGACCCTGAAACAAAAATAGTCCGAGAAAATACAAACTAGCTTCAATTTTCAAAGAAAATAAAGCATATCATCTCAACATACCGAATACTTTAAAAAATTTAACAATATATTTCAAAATTTAAATCACACCGATATCATCTCAAAGCTTCACAATTTAGCACAAAATATAAAGCATCCCTGATCCTCAACGGAAAAACAGTAAACTAGTGTAAATAAATAAACTCACAGTTGAACAAATATCACTGTGAAGTTACACAAAATTCTGAAGAATATGCAACAGATTCAAGAAAAAGGCACAAAATCGTCAGATTCATTGAAAAAGAATAAGTAAACACAATCTAAAACACGAAGTAACCACAATCTAAAACACGAAGTAACCACAATCTAAAAGGTGATCAAGATGACTGCCCAAAAATATGTACATGAAACAAAAATCGTCCAAGAAAACACAAACTCGATTACATTACACGATTTTTTCTATTACCATTACATTGCAAAAAACTCTTACCTCTTGCTCTTGAGAGAAGATTTCAACTCATGCATAATCAAAATTCGAGCGATTCACTGCTGACAGTAGAGAATACTTCAAAAATTTAACAATATGTTTCAAAATTTAACACAAAATTAACATTAAACTTCCAAATTACACAATCCTTCACAAAATCCCTTCCACGCAACAAAAAATGCGAAGTTCAAACACACAGACGCATCAGACTTTGCACGAAAAATTAAAGTACGTATAGTTTGCTCCAAATCTACCTTTCCTAAAACGACTGCAACGTTCTTCGCATCCAGTATTTCAAAAATCTATAATTAAAATGCAAAAGCAGTCGGGGATCACTGGCTAGGCCTGTTACTGGTCATACCTTCGCAATAAAATGGTCATCGTGTATGGTCTTTGCAGTGAAATTTTCTGCATTCTGACCAAAACTTTGGTTGTATCCGTTTCCATTGTTTGAAAAACAAGGGAAGCAAAGAATTTTCGAACTGAATTTTTCCTTGAGGATTTCGTGTTCTATCCGAAAAACACTAAAAGAGACGCGTAATATGACATCGGACGGTGAATACTATCTTCAATGATCAAGTATATTGCAAACCGTGCTGGCTCAGGATTGTGAATAGCTTGGGCATCCGCGATGAATAGACAACCAATGCAGTGCAATAAACAATCGTACAAAGTGTTAAATACCATGGCAAGAAGTGTTAAATGCCTGCCACCATTGCGGCAATACGGAGAGCCAATAATACTTCAAAATATTATTTTTTATATTTATTTTAATTTCAATAAAATTAATATTTACATTTTCTTATGTTAGTCTAATATTAAAATGCCAGGAAAAAATTAAAATATCAAATCTTCCAATTAATAGGAAGTGAGTGATAGAACTCATCCCTATAATTATAACTTATGTAAGGATTAATAACCATTAAAGATATAAAGCTTAAGGTTGTAACTATAAGCATAGTAACTATAAGCATAGTTTGAAGTATAACCAAAAATCATGATTTAGGTAGCTTTTAAAATGAAATATATTAAAAAAAAAAATGTTTTTGAAAAGTTTCAGATTTAAAGTATCGTTAAATAATAGTATTTATGAATGAAAAAAAATATTAAATTTTGAATATTTATGAATGAAATAAAATATTAAATTTTGATATTTAAGATGTTTGAAAATTTAAAATCAAATTTTCATCGTTATAATTCTAATTTTAATATAACCAACAATCATATTTGATTTAGGTAGTTTTTAAAATGAAATAAATTAAAAAATAAAATAAAGAACATTTTTTTGAAAAGTTTGAGATTGAAAATATTTTTAATAATAATAATAATAATCTATTTTTAAGGTCACTGCTGGAGGTATACATACCCTACCCCCTTTTGGAATTGAAATGTGACTTTTTAAGAGGAAACACATGTTCTTAACCATTAGGCCCATGACCTCTTAAGACTAAACACATAAATAATAGTATTTATGAATGAAAGAAAATATTAAATTTTGATATTTTCTTTTTCCTCGGAAAAATTCATAATTTCATTATATAATAACAAAATTACATACACAGAACTTTGACATAGCTATGCACATATTCTACATATTCTCCAACAAAATGATTCTAACCACCAGAGGATGCAAAACAGTCATCAATGAAACATAATCTCCTGTCAAATATACCAGTCCCAAAAAATATCCAGCTGAAATAACCACCATCATTTAAGTCCTCAATATAGTGGATATTCCACCAATACAACAAAACAACTACGTGGCTTCTTTAGAAAGCCTATCCGCCAATTGGTTAGTCAAATAAAATTTTAATACGAAGTACATCCTCTAATAATGGAAGTAAGCGAGAGACTTGACATCTGTCTATCTCATTAGTCCAGTTGATGATTACTAAAGAATCACCAAAAACTTGTAATGTTCTGCACCCTGTTCCACAACGAAAAGTATAAGAAGTTTTAAAGCCAAAAGTTCAGAGTAGTTGTTTGTGCCATTCCCCAAACCTGCTTTGATGGTAAAGTAATGTGAGTTTGTGAAATAAAGACAACCACCCTTGCCACACTTTGACTGATCAGACAAGGAAGCGCCATCAAAGTATCCCCACGGGAGACTGATGTCAGGAGCCACCTCCCTAACGACCCTGGGTTGTGCCAAAACACCACCACCTGGTCACGGAAAAGAATTAAAGAGCCCAATGCAATTGACTTCCACCCTTTCAGCTGGAATATTCACATCCTGGAAAATTTGTCCATTTCGAGTGACCCAAATCCCCCAAGCCAGGATAAAGGGAAAACCCGATAATTCACTTGACCCCGACCACGCATCCATGCATGTAGTGCTAATTCAAAAGTAGTTCCTTGCCAGCTCCAGAGGGAGGGAAGCAGAATCCTGGCAAAATCCCATACCTCCCGGACAAAAGAACAATGTGAAAAAAGATGATCCACCGATTCTAAATGAGATTTACAAAGAGCACATTGGCCCGGCCCAGAGAAAAGACGCCTTTGTAAATTATCCCAGGTAGGCAGGTTGTTTTCCAGAATTGACCAAACCAACAACTTTCCCTTCACTAGACAAGATTGTTTCCAAATATTCCTCCACCACTAGAGGGTGTCGCGTTGATGAAGGTCCACGCATAACTTTATATAACCAGATCGAGGAGTATATTCTCCATCCACGACATCGTCCCAAAGCAACTCATCATCTCTATCAACCAAATGAAGGGAAGAATCCTGAAGTGCATGTGTATATCTATTCCAATGAATATAATCCTCTTCCAGAGGACCAAGCCTGTGCCCGGACATCCAGCCTTGGTGCCACATATTTGTTTGTAAAGGTTTCCCAACCCGAGCAAGATAATATAAACCACCCTGCGCCAATCTATGCCTAATCCCTGTTGACAATATATGTCCCAATTCACATCCAGGCCACAGATCCAAGCCAAGGCGAACCAGTTGCTCAGAACCCACTCACCACACCAGACTATTCCCAACTAGATAAAATGCCTTAGTCAAATCCTTCTAGATAATAGAAATCCCCGACGATGATTAATTGTAGTTCGAATCTAGTCAAGAATAGATAGAGGGGGAATATATTTTTGATGAAATACACGAGTCCAGAGATTGGAAGTTTTAATCAGTCGCCAGGAGCACTTAGCAGCAAGAGATTTTGAAAAGGAAAAAATATTTTTTAAGCCCCAACCACCGAAGGCCTTTGGTGTAGCAATTTGATCCCATCGAACCCAGGGTAAAATTCTTTTGTCTTTGTTTCCCTGCCACAGATAAGTAAAGCACAACCTCCTCACCTTCTCCAAAATTCCTTTTGGTATCCAGGCTAAAGACATCCAGTATACCGGAATAGCCTCCAAAACCGCCTTTACAAGAACTAATCGACCAGCCCTAGAAAGCTAATGATGACTCCAACACTTTAGCCTTTTTTCAAGTTTTGCAATGAGACACATCCAATCGGTATTCCAATAGTCATTTGGTTTCAATTGAAAACCAAGATACTTCAACCCTTCACCCAATTCATAGACCCGAAAGGGAATTCTAATAGAAATGTATAGTGATTCCCCCCCATTCAGATAAGAGAATTTGACGCTTGACTTTTGTTCATTGATTTCCATGCATGTAGCTCATTTGAAGAGAATTAGACCCTAACACAGCTTTTCAATATCCCGTCAAGACCCATCACAAAAACTTAAGATGTCATCCACGAACATTAAATGGGAGATATATAATCCCGAAGAAATTTTGATGCCTTTGAAGTTTCCAGCAGACTTTGCCTCAATCAAGAAATGACTAACACACTTAGCAACCAAAATAAAAATGAGTGGAGACAGAGGGCATCCCTGTCTAACGCCCCTTTCCGCCTTGAAGAACGAGGAAGCTAAACCATTAATCAAAATGGAGAAAGACACTGAAGATAAATATCCCATAATCCAATTTGTGAAAGCCACCCCAAAGCCAAGGTGTATCAACAACATCCGGATATATAACCATTTCACCCTGTCATAGGCCTTTGAAAGGTCAATTTTAATAACCGCACATTTAATTTTCCTACTTTTAAAACTGTGTATACCTTCCTATGCAACCTCGATAGCCTCATTAATCTGCCTACCCTCCAGAAATCTGAACTGTTTGCTTGAAATGTGCCTGGAAAGAATATCTTTTAATCTTCGACTAATAACTTTTGGGATGATCTTATAAATACAGTTACATAAAGAAATAGGTCGAAAATCATCAAAAGTGGTTGGGTTGTCCAATTTGGGGATTAGAGCGATGAAGGTGGCATTAAGTGGATCGTGAATATGTCCATTTTTTTTGGACTCCACTACTTTTAAAATGTCATTTCCCAACAAATTGAAGAAACCCAAGTAAAATCCAATCAACCAACCATCAAGACCTGGACTCTTTCATTTCTAGAAGGTACGCATGACAACCAACAATTCTTGTTTAGAAACCTCCTTCATTAAAGACTCATGTTCGTCATCCTCCACAAAACGAGGAAAAAGCCTGGCCACTTTCACAATTTCAGCAATCGAGGATCTCGTCTGTGCCTTGAAGATATCTTTAAAATGTGAAATCCCAAAAGATGATAGACCTTCAAAAGTATTGACCAATTGACCATCCCCCTGAGTAAGACCCCAAAAAGTATTTGTCAATTTCCGGCCTTTGGCAAAAGAGTGGAAGAATTTTGTATTCTCATCCCCGCAAGTGAGCCAAATAGCACGAATTTTTAGTCGCTACAAAGCTTCCTTTTCATCCAAAATAGTTCTCCTTCGAAGTTCCATATGAACCAGTTCCTCCCTACCCTTCCTGGAACGGAAGTCCCTATTAGGGTCCACCTGCCATTCCAACATCATATTTTCAATGTTTAGAAGCTCATGATCCTCTTTTAATATTTTCTCATGTGCCCAGGAGATGGTATCCTGTTTTACTTTTTTCTAGTTTTCCAGAAAGAGAATAGCGGCATGAGAAGTTTGTTCTGCACCTAAGGGAATGCACAACTTATGTACCAAGGCTTGATACTTTGGATCCTTTAACCAACGCTTGAAGAACTTAAAGGGGTTGGGAGCTCGCCGAACCCTACCACTTAATTCTAGAAAAATTGGGTTGTGATCCGATTCACCGCTACAAGCAACCCATTGTCGAGCAAGGGCCAAAGTATCCACTAGATCATCCTTTAGAAGGAAATGATCCAGTCTCTTTTCTACCCAATCATCCCCGACCTGCCTATTCCGCCAAGTCGATTGTAATTTTACCAGCTCTAAATCCAGCAGCCCATGAAGATCAAGAAAATGTGTGAAGTAGTTAGACAAAGGATCTGACCAAGTTTGAGGACCCCATACCTTCATCGCTCCCAAGGAAAAATTTAGATCCCCACCCACAATAACCTCTTGTTGAGTAAACCAAGAGCACTTTTCTAGGGAGTCCCAATAGCATTTTCGATCAATGTAGGGACCATAGATGTTAACAAGTGTTAAGGAGCGCCCCGGCTCAATTGAAAAAAAGTTGAGGCCAATCCTCGACTCGAAACCCCAAATCCGTTCACATTTACAACGCTTGAGGCACCAGCCAGTGGCTAGTCCCCCAGAATGACCCTTTGCATCCACCGTCACAAAGGACCATCCTGGTAAGAGTGATTCCAACGACGCAACCACCAGTTCACTAACCCCCATAGTTTCTTGTAGGAGGATAACATCCAGAGCGATAACAACAACTAATCTTTTTAAGGATGATTTTTTTGTCGGGCTCACCAAGCCTGTACAATTTGATGAGAGAATTTTCATAGAGAAACCACCTCTTGGGGTTGCTTTGCTCTAAGCGCCCATTCAATGGAATATTGTCTTCCAGAGGCCACTCCAATCCTGGCTCGATCTTGTGCCAGAATTATATGTGATCTCCTACCCCGATCCCGGGCCGAAGACAGAGCCCTAGGAAGAAAACCCAAACCCTTCCCAAGTGGATCCTCCACACCGCAGCTACCCAAATCCTTAGTAAAACAACCCTATTTCAGAGAGAATAACGAATCCTAGACCCCTTAGAAGACCGTGTGCCAAAATACAACTGAAAGCCTGAGTGGGAAGGAGTCCTACTTAAGGACAAAGTAGAAGTAGGAAAGGAAGTAATAGACTCCAAAGGGAGGGCTATACCATCAGAGGAAGAAACCAAAATATCCATATCCCCAGGAGACACTGAAGTAAGGGGAGCCCCAGACACACATAAATCCCCTGACACCTGACTTGAGGGGGCTAATGGGGTACTAAGGAGGATAAAGAGTCCCAATAGGAGAGAGAGTACAAAAAGTTGCCTCAGGACGAGGCTGGGTGAAGAGCGTGGAGAAACCCACCAAAGGAAAAACATCCAACCCCACAAATCCCGACGGAAGCAACAATTCAGAAGAGATAGAAGAAGCAATAAGAGGAAAAGGAAACTACTGTTTACCCGACACCAGAAGAGACCTTGCACAAGCCAACTTTGTAGACTTTTGAACCTTAGCGCGTTCCAAATCCCGTTCGCCCGAAGCAAGTCCTGCAGGTGAGTTAGTGTGCCGCCCACTGTCCCGTCAATGACATAGGATTGTGATACCACTATATGAGCACCCCCGGTAGCCCCAAACCCCAAATCCACACAGCCCGACCAAGTACCAACACCAACATCCAAGGATCCCTGCACCTTCCCCTTGAAAGGAAGTTTGCAGTCCGCAACTCCATGCCCATAAACATGGCATCGATGACACCTAAAAGGAATGCCCTCATAATCCAACGGCTGAATAAAAGTACTAGAATCCATCTCGATAATCAATTCCTTGAGAAGTCCCGGACGAAGATCCAACCTCACTAAAATTATGGCCATAGACATAATACCTGTATCTTCAAAGGATAAGTTCGCTTCAATATATTAGCCCAACTTGTTTTGAATGGCCGAGAAATGAACAAGGTTCCAGTACTGCATAGGAAGGCCCGTTAACCGAACCCAAACATGAACCACATCCACCCTCTCCCTCTTTACATCACAATTTGGAGTCCAACACTTTAGTACAATAGGCGTACCAACCATACTCCATGTTTTAGATAGAACCCAAACAACATCTATAGCAACAGAGAAGACGAAAGCAAACCAATCCTTTACTAACAACCGAATACTGGGAGGGAAAGATATATTAGAGCCCCAATATTTGTCCACCCAAGAGCGCAAGAAAGCAGCACCCAACCACTTCCCACGTGCCCGACCCACCATAGCCAGTTCCGAAAACTCTACCACCCGATCCATGTCAATATCCTCTCCAAATACCAAACTATCTGAATCAGTCCTATCCTGCGCACACTGGGAACCTCTAATCACCGAACGCTTTGTAACCCCCACTTCTTTCAATCGTTCCCGACCCACCCCACCAGTGTTTCCTTTTGAACCTGAACCTTGTGGAGGAGAAACAAAGGTTCCAGAAACCCTGCCCGGAGTAATAACCCTACCAAAGTATTCCTCGATTGTCACCGCAGGCTTCGAAAAAGCACCAGAGTGATTAAAAACCTTAGACGGGGAGAAATGGGCACAAGAATCAGCCACCGACAAGTCTTTTTGTTGGGTACCCCAACAATCACCATCAAAGAAAACCCTAGGCTCGGAACCGATGCAAACATAGTCACCCTCTGCCAGACCTAGAAGGGGATCCAACCTAGGTTCAAACCTCGTCAAAGAAACCACTAGCGACTCGAAAGCCAAGCCACCCGAATACGACAAATAGATCGAGGAAGGAATCCCCGAAACTAGGCTAGATGTCAGAGCAATTACCGGATCTGCAGGGTTCGCCGCCCTAAACCCCAATGATATACCGACAGGGGGTTATGGGTCCCTTGCCACAGGTCCACACCCCACAACGCCCTTATCCGACATTGAGTCTGCATCCCATACCGACGCCATTCCGACCAGACAAAGAAAAAGAATAGTAGCCAGAAAGCGGAAAGTGTCGTCCCCACAAAACCCTTGTATGCCAAGAAGCCTCCACCCCATTCCAGGTAAAAAACCCAGCCCTAAAAAAAATCCCCAACCATGATCCAATCCACCCCACCACCGGATATGGGGAAGAAAAACCTATCAACTTGCTCCATCGCCCTCTGACGCCCTCCTATGCCCGCCATCGTCATCGCCTTCCATCCTCAGCTCCTTCGGATATTAAATTTTGATATTTAAGGTGTTTTAAAATAAAATCAAACTTTCATCTTTATAATTCTAATTTTATGTAGGGATTAATGACTATTAAAGATATAAAGCTTGAGGTTATATCTATAAGCAAAGTTTGAAATATAATGAACTATAAAATGTAATGATGAAGAAGAAATGAAAAAAATTGACACTTTTTAAATGAAATATATTAAAAAAAAACAGTTTTTGAAAAGTTTAGTTCAAAATATTTATTAATAAATAATAGTATTTATGAAAGAAAATATTGAATTTAATATTTAAGATGTTCAAAATATCTATTAATAAATAATAGTATTTATGAAAGAAAATATCGAATTTGATATTTAAGATGTTGAAAATTTAAAATCAAACTTAATCACTATAATTCTAACCTTGTACCTATAAGCAAAGTTTGAAATACAACAAATTATAATTATGAAATGTAATGATGAAGAAATAGAAAACCACCGTTTAGGTTGTTTTTGAAATGAAATATATTAAAAAATAAAAAAATAGTTTTTGAAATGCAAGATATTTATAAATAAGGGTTGTATTGTAGTTTAGTCCCTGCTAAGGCTTAGTTATTTATAAATAAGGGTTGTATTGTAGTTTAGTCCCTGCTAAGGCTTAGTTTCTCCACCTTCTTAAAAGAATTTGACATAAACTCACAAGGGATTGACCTGAATTTTCTTTTAGTTAAGCTTTCACACAAACCAAATGCAAATCCATTTTAAAAAATAAAAAATAAAAAATAAACATTTCACACACATTTTATAATATATATACAATTTTACTATCTTTAACATATATATATTATAAAAATATAAAAAATATAATATACATTTTAATATATAATATTTTATGTGTTAATATATATATATATATATATATATATATATATATATATATATATATATATATATATATATATATATATATAGTGTAATTCTATAATATTATAATATTTTAATACATATAATATTTTAATGTGTTATAACAATATTATAATATATATTTTAATACATATAATATTTAATGTGTTAACATATATATTATAAAATATAAAAATATATATTTTAATTTATATAATATTTTATTATGTTATGACATGACACATCCAAAACAAAATATCCAAAACAAAATATTAACATTAAGATTTTTTTTATTGTGGTAGTGTAATAAGTGTTATATATATATATAGTTGTACAAACCAATTAGAATATGTTATTATTGATTATGTAATTAATTTAAATATTAAAATAAGTGAAGGCAACAATAAGACTTAAAATATATTAACCAATTAAAGATGAGAAAAATAAATATTTTTACTATATCAAAAGTATATATATTTATTTTCTTAAGTTAAATATTAGTTTTTACAAACTAATTTTAAATATAAAGCAAATTAATATCAAATCAATAGCAAACTCATTGCTATAGTCCTACTTTGACATGGACTAATAATAATACTTATGAAGTTTGAAATACAACAAACTATGAAATGTAACGATGAAGAAATAAAAAAACCATTTTTTAAGTAGTTTTTCAAATGAAATATATTAAAAAATAAAAAAATAGATTTTGAAATGCAAGATATTTATAAATAATAGTATTTATGAATGAAAGGAAATATTGAATTTTTATAGTGAAGATGTTGAAAATTTAAAATCAAATTCAACATCTTAATGTGTGTTTAAAGTTGAAGTAGACAAGTTTATAGTTTTTATTATATTTAGTAAGAGGTAAAAGTTCTTAATGTGTGTTTAAAGTTGAAGTAGACAAGTTTATAGTTTTTATTCTATTTAGTAAGAGGTAAAAGTTGATCTTACAAAACTTTGTGTCATCAAGTGTAATGTGTTTATAACTAAAATGGAACTATTGTTATAATGGAAACTAACAATTAAGAGTAATAAAAATAGTAGGGTACTTATACATTTAAAGGTGGGTTGGACTTATAATTTTGAGTAATTGTAGAAGGTTTCTTCAAAGATATGGTGGCTTGTATTGATAAAATGATAATAAGAATTACATTTGAAGATAAATCTTATTAGTCTCTATCGTATGTATAGAGAGATTATAGCAATCGATAATTCGTTGACTACATATTAGTTTGTCTTTTGACCAGAAATATTTGCATACTACCTATTGTTGGAGCTAGAGAATTAAAAACATAAATTTTTATATAATAAAAAGTACCATATATGTAGTGATCTAATTGGATAAGAGATTGGAGGTCTTATTGCCAGCTTCGCTATTCCCAATGTTTTATATTCTAACATATCGAAACTTTTTATCGTATACAATGTTTTTGAATAATATATTTTTCCTATGTATTGCTTGAAGGTGGATTAATGCTAGCATTAGTTCGAATGTTTGCATTAGCATTTTCTGCTAGCTGAATAAATCCCTAAGTTTTTATTTGTACTAATCATATTGAAATGTTTTGATATCCAAGATTTATAGTGATTGAGAATTCCAAAGTTTATAACGTCCTTCCCGCATGTATTTGTATTGAAATGTATTGACACTTTTTTCAAGATGCTTCAATAGGCCTGACAACTTAAATGTTTACATGACACAAGGTCCTCCAACAGGCCTGACGGCTTCAATGTTTGCATACCGCGAGGTCTTTACACAACCTGACAGCCTTAAATGTTTATCTAAATACGCTTCTCGGAGTACATTTTTCCTCGAAATTTTCCATAAAGTGTTGCAGTGATTTTGTACAGTGTTGTTGTCCACCGCCACTTGAATAGGCATTGTATGTTTCATCCTTCTTCTACCTTTGCAATGCAATTTCGTCATCGTTGAAGCTACATACATGGTTTATTGGTTCGGTGAGTGCTTCTTCTTCGCTGGTTCGTCTGTTGTACTTCTTCTTCCATGAGTGCTTCTTCTTTGGTGAGTGCTTCTTCTTCTGCATTTCATCGTTTCAGTGTAAGTTTCCATGCCATAGTTTCATTTTGTATTCCTTTTTTGCTATTCAGTGTTTGCAGTTTGCAGGTAAGAATGTTTGCTTATTTGTAGTGGCATGGTTGTTGTATGTTTCTGGTTCCGTCTGTGCTTCAGCTACAGTTTCGTAATTGTTGGAGATACATATGTTGTTTACTGGTTCGATGGTTGTTGTTAGTTCATTGGTTCGTGGGTTGTTGGTTGTGTTTGTTTGGATCGGGTTTACGCTTTGGGGCCCTGGGGGTGCAGTTCGTCTTGTTCGTGCTTTCTCGCTTGTTTGGTGCTTGTTGTTTTCTTTTGTTTGATTCGACCTTGCAGGGTTGGGGTCCAGCGTTGGTGGTTGGAG
>SNQJ01S0204698.1:0-16544 GCA_010110895.2 Picea sitchensis
TGTTGGATTCAGGGGCTGGTGCTAACATGATGTCACTCAGGGTCATGCAACAATTGGGCCTAAAAGTCACACGACCTTACAGAAACGTGTGTGGATTTGAGTCTAGAGCCATACCCACACATGGGGTAATTCAAAATGTGGAAGTTTTCCTCAAAGAATACCCTGAGAAAATAGTCCACATTGACATAGTGGTAGTAGATGTCCCAGATGTGTGGGGGATGTTGTTGTCTAGGAAGTTTGCCTCAATGTTGGGTGGTACCCTTGAGATGGACCTCACTTCCGTGAATATACCTTTGAATAATGGAACAACGGGTCGTCTCCCAAATGTGCCAATGACTAGAACCCATGTGCAAGAAGCTAGTGATCCCATCAAAGATGAAAAAGCACATGAACAAATCATGGAAAGTCTTCCTGAATTTTCTCCTGATGATATGCCCTTTGTAACGGAGGAAGACTTTGATCAGATTCAATGGCCCAAGAAAGAAGAATGCCAACAACTCCTAGACAAATATAAAGACAAGGAAGTTGGGACCGTAAAATTACTAAAGACATTAGAAAGTGATATACTAATTTGGCCTTCTTAGCAGGAAGTCTTTACAGCAGAATCCCACCCCCTCCCTCTGCACAGTACACCAGGGTTGTTCAGGAAACAACACCAAACTCAAAATCAGAGAGTACAAGGAAGGGGATGTAGTATGGATATGGGATACCAAGAAAGGAGAGCCAACTAATGTCAAAGGAATTACTCAAATTTGGCTCGAACCTTTCAAAGTTGGAAGAAAATCAGTTGACGACTCTTACTACTTGTCCACTTTGAAAGGAAGAAGGTGCCCATTGCCAGTCAAGGGGCACCTCCTCAAACCCCATCAAAGTTGGGGGACCTGACTTCAAAGGTAAGTGCAGGTAAGTAGGTAGGCATTTGCATTCATTGTATATACCATTTGCATTGCATGCTACAATAATTTTTCTTTCACACTTATACATATGTTTGTTTTCAGTTTTACATATATGAGTTGGGGTTGATATCACCACCCCAAAGGATTACTAATAGTTTCTATTGAGATCAAGCAAGTTAAGGGTTATGCCAAAGATGTTGAGGTTCTCATGCACTCTACAGTGAGCACATGTCCCTGAGTTGGAGCCAGATGTTATCCACCATTTTAGGGATAACTAAGGAGATTATGTCTCGAGGCCCACAGGGCCTAGACATGGAGTACCGAGAGCCATATCGACTTGAGCATGGCCCTGGAGGTTCCTTCTTTTCTTCCTTTCAACGCATCCACTTTGTTAGCAGCAGCATCATCCATCACCTTGGCTTCATCCTGTAGCAGAGATGGATCTTGCTCCATGAGTTAATGAGTACGGGTATCATGGTATGTGTCACTCTGATCCTCAAAACCTTTGAATATGTGCATTTAGTTCTTTTTGTTTCTAACAGGTGTTTGGATCTTATACTTATCCATTTGACCATGTCTGGGGTGAATGATAAGATGCCCTAGTAAGCTTGTGCCCATATTTTTTTATTTTCCACTGGGGGGGTTTCTGAAAAGTCATCGTCCGCTACCGTCATACTTACCAATTTCCATATTACTTCCCGCTCATCCATATCTTTACACTGGTCTAGGCATTGGGTTGGCCAATTATTTAAGGATTGCACCTTACCTTGTGGGAAGAATGGGCTAAAGGCCAAGAAGGTAAAAGCAGTTGGCAAAAGATAAAATCCTAAAAATAAAACCTCAAGATGCTTCACCCAGGCATCCCCGAGAAAGCAGTAAAAGGCTTATTAGCAAGAAACAGAGGGACCCATAAAAAATAATAAAACAAGACGTAGTCAAAGGATAGGGGGTGTCATCACGAGCCATCCTATTAGGTCCATGGGCATCTAGCGATATGACACTACTAGCAACTGGTTACCACGCCAGGGTAGTGGCTCTTGGTGGCATAGCTAAGAGAAAGGGGGTCTCATCACGATCCAACCTTCTCATTTCCGTGAAAATGCTTGTGGGTAACATTGCCACCGCTGGTCACCACGCTAGGGCAGTTTCCCCTGATTAGCTTCTTGAAAGAAAAAGCAATAAAGAATAAAAGAATAAAAGGCATGAATGGGCTTGGAAACATTTGCATCCAGGACATGTGAAGCTCGCCTTCTACAAAGGCGCCCACAAGTAAGCCATGGATTTCCCTGTTATCACTACACCCCTTGTCAGGAAATCCCTTATCCACCTCATCCGTTAACATGACTTGGATTTGATTTCTCCCAGAAACATCCCACATCCAGTGAGCATTAGCCCAATAGGATGCCTTGGCACTTCTTCCAAACTTAGATTGCAGATTTGTGTAATGTCTTTGAGCACTTGACTGGGTAAAAGGGGTTTTATGCACATGTTTAATAAAATTGATGATTGCATGTGATTGACATTGATATGATCTCTGTGACTTATGAGCTCATGGAAAGCGTATCTGTTGATGTGCTGGATCATACCCGATGGACAGGTGCCATATTGGACAGGTACACGTGGGGAGATTATTAGTTTGAACTGCCATGGGGCTGAAGAGCCCACCAGATGGATGTTGAGACCCCAGCAGGGGGCAGAGACATGACAAAAGGTTTGCATCGGGGAAGAGGAGGATGTTCCACCAGAGGTGGCCTAGAAAAGCCTTAACTAAGGGGGTTGTGCCCTCTCCACTGGGACGTTGGCCTTGGAAGGCCCATGACGTCACCTGGGATGCCTATGACATAATCCAACATTTATGGACATTTTGGGAGGTAGTTGTGGCAGTTGTGGCAGCTTGGAGACACCCAAGGAGGGCTAATGTTTTTCTCTAGGAGGCCAATGTTGCCCTAAAAATGGATAATGTCACCCTAGAAAGGGCATGACGTATTTACTTTTGCTTGATTAGGGTTTCATTGTGACATTTTAATTTAAAACAATATTATTTTGTATTTTGGCCTTGTCGACCTTTTGATGACCTAAATTTGAATAAAGGTCGTTGATACTATATAAGTAAGAGAGCTAAAATTCTCTTTTGATCATCTTTCACTCACTCTTAGTGAGGTCTGAAATTTGCGCCCTCCTTTAGGGTTTTTGGCTGAAATTTTGATGCGCACTTGTTGAAGGAGGCTCTTTCTTGGCTATTTTTTGCATGTTCTTGGTGGAAGGTTTACAACTAGGGTTTGGATTAATGAATGGTTGATGGATGTAAGTGAATTTCTGCAATCTTTCTTTGTTTGAATGGTTATGGTATCTTTTACTTGCATTTTAATGAATTTGTTTGATTAAACCCTAGGGAATGAGCACAAGTTGGTGTCCTTATTTCATGTCCCTACCAAGTTATGCTAAGAGCCATTTTAATTTGTTGAAGATAGATGTTAGAGCCTTGCCATAGAAACACTCTACCTTTTACTCTTCTAGCCTAGCTATTTCATCTTTGCCCTTTGAGCTAAAGAAGGAGGAAGACGCACTAAGGCCTAGGGTTTCGACACCTTAGTGAGTCATCTTCCCCTAGGGTTGATAGGTTGAAGGCTTGCCTTAGCAACACTTCAACCATCATATCCCTCTTGTCTTTGGCCCTATCACTATCATTTTGGCCCTTCAACATTTGCAACCAGTTTGACTCCATTTTCCCTAATAGCGCACTGATCTAAGACCTTGTACTTGAGTGCTTTTGATCATAACTTCCAAACACTCTTGAACAACCTTTAACTCCTTCAAACCCTAGCTTATACTAACACTTACTAACCTTATTGTTGTTGTCATCTACCTGTGTTATAACCATATCCATGCAACATTTATTGTGTCTTTAAACCAACTGAAAGATTGGCGAAAGCATTGCTTCTAGTATTGATATTGTTACATTGATGATAAATTGCCATTGATCATTGTGAAGCTTCTTTAGCATTTATTGTGAAGTGATATATTGTAATCATTGTTATTGTACATCATTGATTTTCTTCATTACTTATTGGTCAATTGCTTTATTTCATAAAATCCTTGATTATATGAAGAACTAACCAAGCAAGTGATCTTGCACATGCATAGTTTTTCTTGTTGCTTTGTCTTGGGCAAGTACACTTTTGGTTATCATTTTTACTTCTGGTTATCTTTATCTTTATTGGCTCATTAGTCAGGATTTGTGATCGATGGTGACTTGTGAGGGGGAAAAACTTTTAGTTATACATAAGCCTTTGTCTTTTCAAAACCCCAGGTGACCGGGGACGTCTCCCCTGGGCCTACCACCCTAAACAAAAAGATCTATCCTATTGAGGTGAGAGTGGTAGGATAGTCTCAGTTTCGCCAGTTTGCCTTTCTTCCATCCATCCTTTACTCTAACTACAAACTATGCGATAACAATTACAACAACCAATGGTCAACAAATCAAAGGATTATGATTTTGCCACAAGGTTTTTGTATAGATACAAAATCTGGAACTACAATATGGATATTACACTCTACCCCTCAATGGATTGGACGTATTGTTAGGGGCATAGTGATTGATAAAATTGGGTATCTATGTTGCAAACCTACAAAAACAATCTAGTGAATTCAAATGGTAAAGGAAGAACTACAAAATATTTGGGTCAGAAATCCTACATCATCCACAAAAACAACTCACAAGTATTCAACAACAGATCCAGAATCAAGATACCTATTCACAAAGGAAGACAAATTCATCCAAGATCACTTTAAGGACCTCTAAAGGGGAAGGCAATGCTATATAATAATAATAATAATAATAATAAAAGTGTATATAGTCTAGGGTAATTAAATAAGAGAATAATAAAATTAAAGAAAAGATAATAAAATATATTTAATAAAAGAACATAACCTTTCGTAAAAGGTATCAAGGCGTCCCCTTACACATATTTAAAGGGGACCCTTATTGTAATTCAACCATCACATTCATTTGTTGACATATATATATATATATATATATATATATATATATATATATAATTTTTGTTGATCTCAAACATTGAGTGAGTTTAATAGGCATGTTATTACATAAGTTGTAGGTTGGGAAAAGCCCGAACCAACCGCTAATTGGCGACAAATAGGAGAGAACGTACCCACTTTCACCTTTGGGAGGTGTTCCCGTCACTTTAGAGGTGAGGAAGTCACTTAAATGGGGAAATCTCGGTGACCCTAGGGGGGATTTAGATGAAAAATGAGATGTATGAATGGAAGCCCCTAAAGGTCAAGTTTCTGGATGGAAAGGGGAACTTGGAAAAGATTCTAGAGGATTGCTTAAGGTTGCCAATGATTTGAGTAACCTGTCAAGTGTTAATGCATGCCCGAGACACAAAGAAAAACAAGTATATGATATAATATATTAGTTGGACAAGCAAGTTAAGCTTTTTGTCCCTAATTTCAGCAATAATCAATGATGTATATCAGCATATAAAAGATTACAAGAGCTTCAAAATAAGTGCAAAAAGTACAATTGAATAAGCAAGAGACAAACTAGTGAAAGCTAGCTTAAGTCAACAATGATAAAGCAGTAGTTTAGCACAAAAGCAAGGCTGAAACAAAAATCTTACTGCAAGGATATTTATCAACCTTATGGCTGTAGAAAACCAAGCCTTATAACATAAAATTTAGCCAATGAAAATCACCTCAAACTATCACAAAAGGTGCACTAGGGTTAGTAGTTTGTCAGGGCAAAGTTATAGCCAATTTCTAGGGTTAGTTTAAGAGTTATCTAGGGTTAGAGGGTTAGATTTTTGTAGCCCTAATGGTTGTAGGTTATTTTCGTAACATCAACAAGTTTTAGTAGGTGAAATAGGACGCCTCAATCATGCAAGAGAGCCCAGGGCTCAAGGAACAATGTACAAGTGAGAGAACTTCAAAACTTCAACTTTTCACGTTTACCAATGCAACATTTTATTTCTCCAATGCAATGAATAGTGCCTTTTATTAAGGGTTGATGGGGTCAAAAGTAAAGAGCTAGAGCTACTACCTCCTTGGGGGTATAAATGCTCTTATTCCCCAAGGCAAGTAACCTAGCTAGGGTTTAAACTAAAGGGTGTATGGCCTTATACTTACTTAGCAAACCCTTGCAAACAATAATTCTATGCTTAAAATTATGGTGGAGGTAAATTAGGGGTGTATGCACTTATACTTCCTACTTAGCCTTAGCAAAATCAACCTTGAGCTTGAATTACAAATGATAGCAACAAGTAAAATGTCTTGCCAATCAAAATATCATAAGATAAACCATAGCATGCCAAGATAAACCACCACAATAGCTAGAAAAGACCTCCAAGAGCTAGCGCATCATCATCATGTAGTCCATATCCAAAGAGACACCATACCATAGCACAAGAGGACAAAAATATTCAAGGGTAGTGAAAATTTCAGTCCTTAGCTCTTCACAATGGGAGAGTTATGATTTAAAATGAGATCTTATGATCTTTATTTATACAAAATGTCATTCACATAGTTTGTCCACATAATTTTAGGGTAAACCACAAGAGTAGGGGTCAACAACCCTAATCTTACCCCTTTACACAAATAATCTTAAACAATTCATGATTTGCACATAAAAGAAAACCCTAAAGTAAGGCGTCACCCTTCTAGGGTGACATTTTTGTCACTTTTAGGTTAACCGTTAAGTTAGAGATGATTGAGTTGGGCCTCCAAAGGCCATGTGTCTCTGATCCAACCTTATATTCCATGATCCAAGGGTTCCTTCCTTCAAAACGTGCCATGTGTACTCATCACCACCTCAAGCCCCTCAAGCATGACGCTAAGCCCCTTAAGGTCACATTCTAAGTCTCTAAAGCAAATATTTTGGCTTGTGAGAGCATGATGAGGTCATCCAAGGTGCCTTATAGGCCTCTAAAGATTCATCTATGTCATCCAACATGTGGGCCCTTGGCATCCAACCCGTGGGATTCAAGCCCCGTGGCAGACAAAGCTAGGATTTTTCTTCCAAAATTGTCCACCAACTAGGTCCTGTAAACACAAATAATCACACCCTCCAAGGATCTAAAGTCATAATATCATGGTGAGTAAATCAAATCAATAAATGAGCCACCTAAGCATGTGCATCAAATATTACCCAGTCAAACAAATAAGTGCTCAAAGACATTRTGTAACTTGCCAAGCTTGGATATGGGAGTTGACGAGGTGTCCTATAGGGTAGATWTTTCCCTAGGTCAAGGAGTKTTTCCCAAGTGATCCCTCTCTAAGCCATGTGAAGTAGATGAAGTGGTTATGGGTCAAGACTCATTGGGCATGGGGTTCATGACATACAAGGGGTTGTAGTGTCTCATTCATGGGTGCCTTTGTAGAGGGTGTGTGGCACCTTCGTTTGTAATGCATTTTTTCCAAGCCCATCCTTTTGCCATTATTCGTTTCTTTCATGTTTTAAAGGACGAGGTTGAAGGCCATTGTCCTGGCGTGGTGTCTAGATAATGATAGTGTCACTCATAAATACCTTGTGGAAATGAGAATGTTGGCTCGTGATGAGACCCCCTTTCTCTCAGTTACGCAACTGAGAGACACTACCATGGCTTGGTGACCAGAAGATGGTAATGCCATACCACTAGATACCCATGATAATGATAGGTTAGCTCGTGATGAGACATCCTATACTCCAACTAACCCCGTAAGCATTCATAATCATTTATTCTTGTGGGTCCCCCTTTTCTTACAAAGAAATGTTTCATTGCTTTCTCGGGGGATCCATGGGTTAAGCATCGGGAAGGTTTATATAAAGGATTTTATCTTTTTTTAACCAACAACAATCTGTTTGATTCTTCAGCCCCTTCTTCCTATAGAATGAGGGACAACCCCTTCTTGTGTCAATACACCCTAAAATCCCAAGAGACAAGGAAATGGGAGGTTTTAGGTGATGGAAAGCAGTAAGTATGGTTGGGAATGGTATGGTGACTCTTCAAGGGAGTTCCTAGTATCAAACCCATTCCCGAGGCAGACCACTTACTAGGGCACAATGTCAACCACCAAGGTGAAACATGGCAAAAGGCATAATGTCCAAGCATATGTCATGAAATTTAAAGCAGTCTGAGATACAACATACTCAAAATGCCTCAAATATTTAAATGATACTCACCATAATACCTTACTTGTACCTCATGGATCAAGGCCCAATGCCTCTCGGAAGCTAGCTCGTGTGGTGGATGCCATCTGAAAATCCTGACCTATGTGGTGGTGAGAAGGGTCTCCATCTGTGCAAGTGGATATTGTTGGTCATGTAGTCTCTCGACACTCCATATTTGCAACCTGTGGGCCTCGAGACATGATCTCCTTATTTATCCACAAAATGGGGATAACGAGGCATATATGCTCCAGAGGGTTGTGCTCAACTTGAAGATTCTTGGGTTGAGGAGTGTTCATGGAGGTGTGTTGGACTTGGAGGAGCAAGTGGATCGAGAGGGAGCATTGGAGAGATGGAGACTTTTGGAAAGGAGCATTGTGATGTTTCTCATGGAGTGGTCACCTTGAGATCCTTGCTTGATAGACATGCTTACCTTGGAGCTTGACATGTGTCACTTAGAGTTGGGGTGCATTTCACACATGGACCTATCTAGTGTCCACTTCGTTATTATTGGCCTCCCTTTCCTTTCATATATATAACTAAAGGAGAGAGTATTTTCAATCATCATATCAGATTAACCATGTATTCGAGATGTGAGAGCTAGAGAAAACTTGTCTCTTTCGTTGGTTCACACTCTTGTTTAGTGTGCTAGGGTTCTTGTGTTGATGTAACCAAGGGGTTGGGGGTTAAGGTTTGCCCAGGGGGGACAAGAGGAGCTAAGGGTTGAGAGAAACCCTAGAGGAGAAAATAAGCATTGATTCTTGTAGTTTTTGTGAGAGAAAAATACTACGACTTTGTGGCATTGAAAATCCTAATATAGCTTTGAGTGTTTGATGTGGAGAATATAGAGGGAGACTATCTTGTTTGCTCTCGTACATTTGTGTGATGCAAGTGTAGATGTCAAACATGACTTGCTAATGTGTGTGCTTGCTAGTTGTGGATCTTTGGTAGAGCGACCAACTTTGGTTGGGAGAGGTAACTAGCTAGGAGGAGTTAGTGGCCATGGTTTGTTTTGGTTGCCCTAGCTAAGGTTTAGAAAGCATTGGAGAAGTCTTAGCTTCTGATAAGCTTAAAGGACTTACTGGTACCAGATTTGAAAAGGTTGTTCATATGTACTCGTAACTGCATCCTATGTATCTATGGAGATTTCCTTACTGCCCAAACTTTGTGTACTTGCATATTTGATTTTCAACTTATGTTCTCTTGGTGACTGAGTAGTTTCTAGAGTTCGTTATGCATGTTGATTTAACCTAACAATTAGTAGATTTTGTTGAGTGATTTGACAATCATGTAAATAAGAGGGAAAACTTCTGGTTGTAATAAATATCATATATATAAGTAATCTTCATATTTGTTATATGTTGGGATTTGTGCCCTAAGGGTTGGGAAATATTTCCCCTCATGTATATTTGTTCGATGTTTATTTTCTTGGGCTTCTTTGTGTATTGGGTTGGATATAAGTTAAATACATGCTACTGTAATTTATATCTTAGATTCAACACTAAGGATGAAAGTTCATGATATGGGGAACCTCAAGGTTGAGGTGAAAATTTGGAATTTGCATTAAAAGGCCATGTTTTAGAAATTTCAACACCCATAACCCAATAAAGGGCCAAGGTTGCAATTACTTAAGAAACTAATGTATTGATGTTGAACTCCAAAAAGAACAAGAGTCAACGCCAAACAAAGGGATAAAGCGTTTTAGCCACAACCCGTGAAAATATGCTAGCATTGTATATAGCTCAAGATGTGGGCAAGGAATCAAGCTAAAACAATTCAAACCATAACTTTTAACTCTAAAATGCAAACTTAAGCCTATGCTTAGTCATATATTTTTTTTGTGAGTAAGTATATGTTGTATTAACTATTGACAAAATATACAAGGAGAACATAGCAAAACAAACTCGAAGAGACCATGCCAGCCTCTGGGCAACCAAAACAACCTTCCCCAATGGGGAAACCAGACCATTAAGTAGTTCACATGTCTTGAAATTTTTTGTTTGAGCATGCTTATACAACTTATTGTCTCTTACTAGCCTATGACTATCTAGATGACATTGACAAAAAAAGAAACTGAAACTACAGAAGTTGTCATCAATGATCTTGAGAAACTTGTGGGTAAACAACAACAGAGGTAGTCCTTTGGGTAGCAACATTGGATGATTCTAGAGCCGAGTAATGTTTGTTAGGGGGGGAGAAGGTCCCTCATAGTCGATTAGCCATCCGAGTGAAGATTTAATAGATGTAAGGATTTTGGATCTCAAGGGTTTCCATTCTTCCCTTGAGTTGTTGAAAGTCCTCATCCTTAGGAAACAACCCTAAAGCAACAAGAGTCTTGGTATGCCAATATATTTCAAATGTTTTGAAGAAGATAGAATTCCTTGTATGGGTGTAGCCTACGTCTTGAACAATATCACCAACCTCGGCTTCCACTTCATCTGTGTCCTTGAATTCATGAACCATTCGAGCTTCTTCTTCTGAGGTGTCCATGGTTGTCTGAGCGTTAGCAGGGACAAAGGCAGAGTAGTTATCGGCAACATCCTTAGCAGCTCAAACAACTTGAGAATGGTTAGTAGATGGGTCCCTAGGTCTTCGTCCTTGGGGTGCCATAGGAAAAAGTAGAAAGAGGAGGTGAAGCTTAGTGTAGAGAGGGAGGAGGTGAAACTAAGCAAGAAATGAAAGATAATGCATAACCAAATACTTGTGAACAAGGGGCTTAGAATCCTTCTAGAAAACATCCTTCAAACAATCCATGGAGAATTTAAAGATGAGAACTCGAATTGACAATGCTCTTCCCTGATTGACGATCATGCCCTGGAGCTGGGCGTCCTTCCAAATCGTGAACTCATGTGTTGATTTGAAGTGTCGGTATTGATCGTTTTCTCAATTCATAATTAGAGAGGGAGGATCAAGCATTGTAGACATCATTCCTTCTTGTCTAATGATTAACACCTTCATTTTGTAATGACCCAAATTCATTGCCCGTTTGTTGTGAAATGACCTGATACTAGTTGAGGTGCCTCTCATTTGTGTATAGAGCATCATCGGGAGTAATGGAAACATAATTGCAACGAGCATCGTAACCCTAGTTTGTCACCCACATTAACTCATGGTGTACATGCATTCACTGAGATAGGAGGTGGACTTTAAATTCTAAAGGGATGTCAAAGAGGTTGCATACATTGTCAACTTTTTTCGTCGTAGTGGGTACCAGATGACACATGCCCATTGCATGTCCCTGATGGCGAGAGGACACCCCATCAGGGGGAAGAAGATCAACTTCCACAAAGGAGAAGGAGGATTGCTTGATGTCCTGTGAGTGTAGATTGTCCCAGACAATATCCACCAATTTTGTGGGGTTGTTGAAACTGACATTGGAAAGGAGGCCAACAAATTTGTTGGCATTTCTTTTGACACGAGAAGCTATGAAGCGAGGATTGAAGGGTAATACTAATAGTAGGAGATCAATCCAAGCTTCAAGCACCAGTGACTAGAAAGTTTGGAAGCAACAGATCCCCATTAAAGCTTGGTGAGTATGTGAATTATGATTTTGGAATCCCCCTCTACTATTAGTTGTGAAAATTGGAGTCTTTAAGCAATTTGCAGGCCTTTGATTAAAGCCCAAAGTTATGTTGCATTATTGGATTTGGCACCTAGATGACCAAATTAAACATGCAGAATTTGACCAATGTTGTCCCTAAAGAATCCTTTGTAACCAACAGGGCCAGTCTTATCTTTGGAAGCACCATCAAAGTTAAGTTTAATGAAGCCATGAGGAGGAGGAGACCAGGTGTAATATCCCTAGGTTGGACCCAATTGTAAATGTAAATGCAAATGTACTTAAGCTGGTGAGTTGTTTGATATCATTTTGTATGCACATTCCATGGCATAGTGCGCGCATGTATTGCGCCGTAAAATGATGAAGTGTGCACATTCCAGGATATCGCGCGCAACAACTTAAGTGCGCGCGATATTGAGGCCAGGAAGGCTTTATGAGTATGATGTGTTTTATAGGCTGGTGAGCCAGTTACTATAAGCTGGGATGCTTATGTTTTGATTAGGCCAGAGAGCCTAGATGTTAAAGTCCAATGCGCCTATTTTTGTATATGTCTCATAATTAATATAAAATACATCGATGCGCGCAGACCGACCACGATAAAAGAGTATGGGGGACTAAACTCCACTAGTTAGGGAAAGGGAGGGGCTAAAAGTTAAGGAAAAGGGCTAAGTTAGGGAGCTCAAGCCAAAAATGAATATTATATTAATATTTCTTAAAGTATAAAGTATGGATAATTATTTTATCCTAAGTTCCAATATGGGGACAAGTGGGCCAAAGTAGCTCCCAACATGGCAAGTGTCAATTTGGGGACATGCATACATATTGTTGGGACTTAGTTCATTTGCGATCATTCATCCATCATTCTGGGGATCATTCAGTCATCCATTCAGCCATACCAGGACCATGCACTCACGCAGTTAGATATCCTCCATACTTCCTGTCATTGTATCAGACCCTGTATCTAGAGCCATACCTGTTTCTGTAGCTGGTTAGCTTGGGATCTGGACTGAAGAAGTGGGTTGTCAGGCCCATGGGATATTGAAGAGGTGGGTTGTCAGGCCCGTGAGCAATTTTCTCTCTGGGTGAGAGAATTGTTGGGGAATTGATTTCCTGAAGGTGCTAAACTGCAGCCACAGGGCTCTGAGACTTCCTGTCCTGCTTGTTTCTAAAGCCCTGAAAGGGAAGTGGGGCAGTTGAAGGACTGTTGAGTAGAGAAGGGGCACACTTCCTAGGGTGGGATAGGCATGTGGGGAATGAGGGATTGTAAGCTATTAGTTGAGTGAGCACCTGTGACGGAGTCTTTCCTATTGTCTACGAGCCATTAGCCTGGTTAGGAATCCCTTTACCCGGGTGGAGTTTAGTCCCATCTCTGGGGTGACCCACTGCTGAGAGTGATGAGCAGTGTGGTCTAAGGCTGGGAGGTTCGTGGAAGGTCTGGACGCAGTTGGTGATATTCATTCCAAGATAAGTGTCAACTGTGTGATAAATTTACAAATTGCATTGCTATTTACGTGCTTATTTTTATGGGTTATCATATGTGTAGTTATATTTGTCTATATAATTATGGGTATTGCCTGTATATGTTGCATGTATATGTTTACTGTTATTTCAGTGTGAGTGTGTGGTTATAACTGTCTGTATATTTATGGGTATTTCCTTTATATGTTGCATGTATATGTTTACTGTTATTTCAGTGTGAATCCGTGCATTTATGAAATGTATTTGTCTGTTTATGTCTTATATGTAAATCTTTTGCAAGAGTTCTGTGTGCATATGTTTTAATGGCATGCAGTTCGAAAAATTTATGTGGCATAACTCAGTTGGTTGTTGGGTATGTTACAATATGTTCCATAGAGAGAATGGAAGAGTTCTCTGGCGTAGCGTGGCCCAGCCTGAGTGGCCGGGGACGTTACAACATGGTATCAGAGCTTCAGTTTTCAACACTAAGCCTGGATGGGCCGAGAAAGTTGAGTTGAAGCGAAGTTTCATAGGGAATTTATTTCAAAGTGGCCAAATTTTGAGTTGCAAAACATCCATGATAAACTTTAGAAACAATGACGCGGAATTGGGAAAAGCCCCAATTTCTGTTGTTAAATTCACGGGAAAATTGAGAAATTCGGCCAAGTGGTGAGATATTACTGGTTTAATATCTGTTCTAGCAAATTCAGACCTGGAATTGGTCGAATTTGAAGTTACAGTGAAGCCATGATAGATGGAGAAAATTTAGCAATTAAAATTCTCAATTCGTGAATTGATTTTGGGAAAAACCCGTTCCATAAATGTCAACCCACAACGATTTGTTGTTACATAGGTTGAATTGGTGTTATCAGGGTGAAATTGAACGAATTTCGTGGTTGCAGAATGTCTATGGTAAATTGGGGAAAAAGCCTCAATTTCTGCAGTGGAATTCATGAGGAATTGATGCGCATGAAAATGAATGGTGCGCGGGTGGGCGCACTAAAAATGCATGTTGCGTAGAAAAAGCTTGAGATATGTAAGAATTGGGCACTGCATGGAAAAGTGTTAGCGCGCGGGTGCACACGCTAAAATTTGGCACCATGTGAAAAAATAGTGGTGTGTTGGTGCGCACACTAAATTTTGACACCGCATGGAAAAATGTTGGTGTGCGCACTAAATTTTGGGCACCGCACGGAAAAATGTTGGTGTGCTGGTGTGCACACTAAATTTTGGCGCCGCGCAGAAAAATAATAATGGCGCTCGTGGTGTGCACAGTATTGGCAGAGCACAGAGGAGTTTGGTTGGTGCGCGCACAATGTGGGTATATGTTGTCGTGAGACAATTTAGTGAATGGTGCACGCAAAGTATTGGTGCACGGTGGGGCATACTAAACTTTGGCATGGTGTAGCACGTCGAGTGAAATACGCGTGGAATATCAGCGTGCAGTACAAAAACTGCACGCGGTGGATATTGGCACGTGACATAAAAGTAGTGCGCGTAAGTTATTGGCACGACAGAGAAGTGATACACAGTGGTTCTAAAGTGCGCGAAGCACGATTTACCTTGCATTGTTGTTGCGCATGGTAAATATGGGTTTACAGGTTGAAAATTGTGCGCGAGAAGTCGTTTGGATGGTGAAAAACAATAGAAAACCAACAAAGTTCTACGACATTTTATATTTGAATGTTAGCTTTTTGCGACGCGTTTTTTAGGCCTTTAAGAGCGTTTTTAGCAACGCAAAAAACACAAGCTCAAATAAAAAGGCTTGAAGAGAGCTTTCAAATGGTGTACACCATTCGTCAAACAAAGCTTTTATGAGAAAGTTACAACACAAACAGTGGATGGTAAAATTTAAGACCCATCTAACTTCAAAGAGCCATAAAAATTTTCTTCGGAATCAGAATGAGGCGCAGGAGTAGTCAATGGAAAGATATTGAACCATAGAAGACATTCCCATAGTTGAATTAAATGTCTGAGCAAGTTAAAGATGTTTAATATGGCAAAGAATGTACCTGTAGCATATCAGTTACAATATGGTATTTTGGCCTAGAACTTCAGTCGGTTGTAACTAGGATCCTGGAACCCATAAAAAGGTGAAACTTGGAAAGAGTGTCCATAATATGTATATGAAGAAACCCAATTGAGCTTATACGAAAAATCCAATGGATTAGGTGTGGAATTGCATAATTACAACGCAAAATTGCGCCAAGTTGAAAAATGAGCAGAAAAAATAATGGGCAAATTTCTAATAACCATAACTTTCTGCTCAAGACTCAGAATTGAGCATGGGAGTAGGCGTTGGAAAGGTGTTGGAAATTGGAATATAATTATCCACCTAGAAAATTGATCTAGGCATTTCATGTTTTGATAAATCAGAAGAAAGAATTATGATATGTATTATTGAACCATAATGGTTCATATTTTCATGAAATTGTTGAAACAGTTAACCTGACAAAGTTTTGTTGGTTGCACATTTTGCAGAGTTAGCAACAACTAAATCAGATCAAGATCAACTTAGAGTCCAGAGTAATGGAAGAGGCACATGGGACTTACAGTTAGGAGGATGAGATCAGAGGGATGGATGTCCATTTGGGCATTGAAGGAACAAACTCCAATGGACATGGAGAAGGAAGGGATGAAAACATGAATATGGTAGAGACCATTAAAAATTTGCAGAATGATGTCCAAAGCCATAAAGCTGATAATGAAAGGCTTATGAGAGCCGAGGAGCAGCAGGATGACTTAAACATGAAGTTAATGCAGAGCTTGAACATAATAGAAAAGAAATTGGATAAGGAGAGTGGCTCAAGCAAATCAGGAAGTTACAGGCCTCCTGATGAGAAAAGAAGAACAAGGAGTGTTATCAGGCATCACCACCACTCTCTGAGGCATTCCAATAAGAGATCACATAGCATCTCAAGTCCATCCCCTGTCAGAAATAATAAGAGGTATGGGGTGGGTGAGATAAGAGGAGAAATAAACAAAATCAAACCTCCTACATTTGATGGTGAGCACAAGAAGGATGAAGATGCAAAGACATGGTTGTTGTGCATGAGAAAGTATTTTCAATTGCATAATTATTCTTCTCATGTAGAAGGTAGAATTGTTATCTATCAACTCAAGGGAAAGGCATCCATGTGGCGGGATCGCTTGTGCAGGTGCAACACATTAAAGAGAAAAATGTTACTTGGAGGGAATTCAAGAAGTATTTCGAGAAAAAATACTTGACCAAGAGATACTATGACAAGAAAATGAAAGAGTTATTTGAACTCAAGCTTGGGAGTATGACCATAGATGAATATGAGAGAAAGTTTTTAGAACTGTTGAAGTATGTCTCTTTCATCAAGGATGAGACAGTTAAGATTAAGAGGTATTTGAGTGGATTGCCATCCTTCATCAGTGACAAAATACATTATGATGATCCCAAGACATTGGAGGAGACCATAAGGTGAGCTAAATGCCTATA
>SNQJ01S0204700.1:0-16544 GCA_010110895.2 Picea sitchensis
ACCATGGCATTTCCTGCTGGCTTGCAGTCATGGATGTGAATCCCGTGAATGATAATGTGGGTCACGTACTGTACTGTAATGCAAGGACCGTTGGCAATGTGGACATTGGCGCCTCTACCGTCGATTGTCTTGTAACTGTTCATGATAAGCTCTTCTTTGAGCTGGATGACCATGTCTCTTTGAAAGATGATCCACAGAGGCTCCGTTTGAATAACAGCATGGCGAAGGGTACCTGGCCGGGGATTGACCGCATCGTAGTCATTCGGATCAGTGACCACATAGAATCTGCCATTCTGCCCTCCAATGGCATTCCTGCCGAACCCAATGGCGCAGTCTGCAAGCTTCTTTCGATTGTTTTCCCAATCTGGATCGCAGCGCCAACAGTCGTCGATGGGGTTCCCCGTTCCGCAAGACAGATAACTAAGCTCCCTTCTCGAACTGTTAATGCTCCTGCAATACATTCCATGAATAAAATGTTAATGGTTTTGCCCTATATTCCATGAATTAAGCCCAGAACAACTTGATATCCGTAAACACACATCACATAGTTGCTTCGAGACAAGGTGACCTACAGCGATGGTGGGGATATATTCAAGGCTCTCTATAGCCCAAGTGGGGTTATATACTAGCACAGCCACAATTGCGTGGCTGATTAAGCCGAAAGGCATATTAAAACAAAATCAAATTCTCTGCAAGAGCAATATTGATATCAATAAACTTGGGATGAGGAGGGGTATGATATGATTTGGTATATAAACGATGCAGACCAATGATAGAGGACAACTGGAAGCGGGTCTCTCTGCTTGCTACCTACCCACTGCTTTTTAAATCCCGCCGTCTGAGTTATCGATGGCACAATCGGGTCAAAGTACAACAGTGTCACACTACTCGGTATCTTCCGGTTTCTGTCACATGTTTCGTGGGAAATGCTCAGAAATGAATAAAGTATCAGAAATTAAAACACAACTTTCTTTTTTTTTTTTAAAGAAAATTTTTTCTCAAATTTATATAAGGTATAAATTCATTTACAAGTAAGCTGCAGCTAGCTTTGAACCGTGGTCAGTGCACTATCAGTGTTGGACCAATACAAAGAAGAACAGTGTTGATACAAGGTAATCAATGCGGGGAGAAGCTGGTGAAGGAAACAAGCTATAACGCTTTCCATAAAACTACAACAATCTACAGCAATGAGGGACAACAATCCTCTATCAAAAGATACTAATGTAGGAAATATGACTCTCTATTCCTCTATCACAATGGTAGATCGAGAGTCTCCCTACCACTTCATTTAGAGCTAAGACCTGCACGCTTGATATCATTACCTTCCCCGTGATTTACAAATCCTACCGTTGAAGTATTGCTAAGGGGGATTCGGGATAGCATCGTCAATGAATTACCATCTTGTTTCCAATATATAAAAAAATTCATGTCGCATTATAGGTAGGGAATAGTTAGTGGTTTATCATAAACAACTCCGAGTGTAGATTGACTAGCACCATTGCTAACTCGCGGCTGAGAACGCCGAAAGGTATCGGTTGAGAACATGTGGTTGGGTTGGGTTGGCCAGCCATCGAATATGAAACGAGCAGACAGCTGAGACGCACGGACAGCTGAGACACACTACAGTGGAGGAGGAAGTTGAAGTAGTACCTGTTAATAATCCAAAAGTGGCAATTATATGGTGCTACAGTAATTTCTTAATATGATTAGGTAAATGTTAAAAAGTAAACAGTTTAACCGATGCATTCAAAAATACAAGGAAGTTATGAAGAGTAAATCACATTCATTGATTTGGGAGGACGAATAAGAATATGCCAGCGTCTTCAATTATTAGCCATCAGATTAGAATTTTAGATTAAAAGATCATTAATCGTGCCCATTACCAATAGGTATACGCCTTTTGGCGTAATTATATAGTCCGTTTGTGGGAGATAACTCGTTATTGGCTTCGCTGTCGATAGATATAAAATGCCGTTTTTGTCTTAATGGACACCGGAGGTGAATTTTGATCGATCCGTCCATCCTACGGACACGGAGGTGAATTTTGATCCATCCGTCCGTCCTAAGGCGACCGCTGGTGATGCCAACACAGAAACACTGTCACCAAACTTCAACTAGCAGAAACATGACGTTAAGATCTTACTATTCTGTGCGAATACCTTAATATTTTTTAATCACGAAGACGTGGCAATAAGTTAGTGAACACAGTAATTTTTAAACATGATTAGGTAAATGTAAAAAAGTAAACATATAAACGGATGTCTTTATAACAGCTCTGAAGTTAATGGATGAGATCATAGTCATTCATTTATTGTGACGACTAAGAATATTCTAGGCATATTTAATCTTGTCCATAGAAAATGTATTAAAAACTAAAAACCTATTAAATGTGTCCATTGCCAATAGGTGTACGCCTTTCAGGGTAATTAAGAACTAAAAACCTATTAAATGTGCCCATTACCAATAAGTGTACGCCTTTCGGCGTAACAAGCTGTCTACAGCCGCGGTTGGAATGCATAAGCAGAGTTTTCTACACCGAGAAGTAGGATATAAAATTGCATCAAAAGAAACGGGAAACGGCTGGTGTACAATTTGCTAGACACAATAAATAATTGAGTTTAAAGGCTATCTACTCGTTCGGGTTCTTCCACATGCACAAAGGTCAGCAATTACAGATCTAATTTCAGTAATAGAATTATTGTACTGCATGGGTTGGGTACTAGTTACCTTTCCACCATTTCGACAACTCGTTCGGGTACTTCTACATGTTTCGTTGCAGGTTGTTGTCCATGTCTAGTCTCATGTACCACCACAGGCCGTCGAAGGACAGCGCCCGTCAAATTTTCCAAAATTCCGAAGGACATGGCCGCCTCCGATCGAATGCAAAAGACCGCAAGCAAAGCAAGCAATGCCAGTACACTTCGATATCCAGACATTTTTGTTATAAATTGCAACAGTCGGATTCCACAGTCCGCAGATTGCAGCAATCGGATTCCACTAAGACCACGATCATATATATATATATCCCTTGTCTATAGTACGGGATCTCTGTTCAATCAATTCCGCTAACAAATATTAAGCAAGAGAACACTATGTACTTGAACATATGACAAGCGAAGAACGAGTTGCGGAAGACAGTTCATTCGCACGAATCTGCACAAGCACTTTGCCCCGGCCCCCTTCTTATATAACAAAATTCAGAGTTGTTAAAGGAATAAAATACGTAGAAGTATGTATTACTCTTGATAACTAGTCAACTCAATTGGCCATCCAAGGACAACGAATAAGAGTACTGTACAGTACTTTAGTATCACCATGTGGGTGAGAGAACTGTACCAAGAAAACTGCCATGTGGGTGAGGTACACCACCCCACTTAGCATTGAATAATGCGTACCAGCATGGATATTGTTCACCATTAGATTACTCTCCCGAGAAAACGGAAAACGGCCAATAATTTCTGTAGCAGTAGTCTAAATAATTTCTGTAGCAGTAGTCTAAATGTTTTATTTTTGGGTTTTTTTTTTGGTTTGATTTTGCCCTGTGATGAATGGTTGGATTTGCAGTTTGAGTGGTTAAGTTTGTATAAAATGCTCTAGGGGTTTCAATACGCTAAATCTATTTATGCATTCAGAAAAATAATTTAAACAACAGAAAATAAACTCAAAAGTAGAACGTTTAGCCAACCCCATACTGTAAATCAATAACTGCAAGTTGTTCAAATGATCAGATAAGTCCAATAAGGCCAGGGGGAATTTCAATTCAAACTGGAAAGCCCGTCAAATTTGATGGTTTAGCATCCGTTTTTTTTTTGGGCTGCTTTTAAGATACTTAACGGTTTCATGAAATTTTTTTACCGTATTTGACTGATGGTTAAATTGGCGGCAATTCCTGGATAAGTCTTAACTCCACTCCTAGAGTTCATAAACATAGGGATTGTATTATTCAAAAGCTTAGTCTAAATGTTTTATTTTTTAGTTGTTTTTGGTGATTTTATTTTTGTTTGTTTTTACTTAAAATCTGGTGGAATGGTTAGATTTGTAGATTTGGGTTACTAAGTTTGTATAATCAAAATGTCCATGGATTTTTTTAACAAGCTAAATTCATTTATACATTTAAAAATGCAATTTAAACAATAAAAAATAGCAATTTTGTCCAAATTTACATCTCCAAATTCCAAAAAAAAACAAAAAATAAAACATTATTTAAATAACAGAAAAAAGTAATTGGTTTCCTCCATTGGTGAATTTTTTTTCATAACTACCAACCATACTTGCCTTTGGCCGTTTCTAATTGAATCCCTCTCAAATACTGAACAGTATTTTAACTTTTATATATATTGCTGGTGCGCCTCACATGCAAACCCAAATTAAACGGAGTTAAAGATTGAACGATACTCTTAGATATGGTGTGCGTCACATGCAATACCAAAATAAACGGAGCTTTGGCTTAAGATTCATCTCATTCCGCCATGCAAATACCCGGTTGTTCCCGGGCTTCAAGTCTTAATTTCCCTGGATTTTCCACAACTTTTGACCCGAGAGCCGCCAGGCCCGCCCCCGTGATTAAGATTATATTCTTTCGAATGCACTTAACCGGTTTACGTATATCTCTATCGCTTTGTCAAAGTTATTATCTTGGTTGCAAAATTAAAGTCTTATCAAATTCATCGGAATCCATTCACCTGCCTAACATCCTGCACATTCTGAAAGGTTAAAGTCGCCGACAGACCCGTTACCAGAGACGACCCGTTAACAGAGGCGCATTATTTTGCGAAAAAAATCAATAGTGGAGGAAAGTTGCTTCACATGCGTGGAATCAATGTTTGGAAGATTTAGATGGTGCAGCTGAAGCGGATACGACGGCGTGTGTACGTGGGAATCGGGATGACCGTAAATCAAACGTTATGATGGAGACATGCTAATTATGTTGAAAAGTTAATTGGCCCGGGAGCCGCAAATTTAGCGTCTGCTTTAAGTGTAACATGCATGCGTTCGGTGAGACACCACGGTCCACTAGGGTTGCCTGTCTTTCTTGTTTGGCTGCTCCGTAGGTGAGATGGGCGGGTAAATGGTGTGGTGTGAATATGTTAGCAATGCTTTGTTCAATTACGTTTCATTTTGTCACTTATCATTTTGTTTTTGGTTGCAATGCTAGGATGTTTCCTTTTGTGGGTGGTTTTGGTGCAATAAGATTGTGTTATTGGCTATGTGTTTTTATTTTTATTATGAGAGTGTAATTGGCTGTGTGTTTTATATTGCACTACGTGTATGATGGAGAATGGGGAATGTGTTGCATTTGTACATGTTTGTATGTGGTTTGGTGGTCATGGTGTGATGGTTAGTAATTTTTTGTGTGGAATGTGTAGTGTAAGCTAAGATTTGTTATAGTGGAGTGTGATCTGAATCACTTATATATGAATTGTATTTGAATCATTGTTTGATAGAGGTGTTATTCTTGCATTTTAGAGTATCAACTAGGTGGTGCATTGTATGATATATGTTTCATGACACATTATAATGGACTTTTTTGGCATTTTTTTTGTCAAAAAACTTCTTGGACACTTTCGACAATGTTTTACACATTTAGACCTTTCCAATGGTGCAAAAATTCCCGCAATCAGAGCTCGTATGCGAAAGTTATGCCTCCCGCAAGTTTACCTACCTTGTTGACCATCATTGTACGAGTGGATGCCACATCAACCCCCATTACTCAAATATGTGGGGCTAGCCATGTGTGAATTTTCAAGAATATCTAGAAGGTCCAAACCTTATCACTAATTGAAGGTTGAGAAATTCAAAACCCTAACCCTAGACGACTATCGAGCTATCTTAAATATCAGGCCACTAGGAGGAGAAGGGGTTCCATTCTTTAACATTATACTTGTTCCATAGTTGAGTAAAAACATCAAGGAGTGGTACTTTGAGAACATAACAAAAGAGGAAGATTTTGTAACAACTTATCAAGCACGATATCATAGGAAACTCCAGAGTGCACATTCCTTTGTATTTTTATTTTGATAACTAAAGAAAAGGGAGTAGAGAAAAGGCCTCACCTTTGAGCTAGGTTTTCTCTCATATTGGGTTTCCCAGGGTAGATATTGTGTTTATTTGTGTGGATGTTGGTTTTTCATTTACCAGTTCTTTTATTTTCATATTTCAGTTATTTTCTTTAAAAATAGTTAGCAATAGGATAAAGACAACAAATCTAAGATCTAAGGAAATAAACATGCATAATAAAGATTTCAACATATTATAAGATATGTTATGACGAACTATTCCAGTGGTATATCCATGGCAATTTATAGATCATATTGGCATTAGAGCTTTGGAGTATTTGTGGAAAGTTGCAGGATTTAGGAATTGGCTTAAGAACAAAGTCACATAACCTTAGTAATGGCGGATGAGTATGTTCACAAGAACCCTCAAGATCTAGCAGAAGAGAGATTTGTGAGGCTAGAAGAGAAAGTCTTTAATATCTCTTACAATATGACCCTCCTCAAGGAAGCTATGGAAAACAAGTTTAGATTGTTTGGGCAGGTTGGAGGCTCTAATTCAAAGATCAAATCAAAGGGGAAACCAGGAGATAATGAAGACCCATAAAAGGAGTCAAGGAAAGAGCAGCCAAGTTCAAGTGTGATTACCCCTTCATAGTCTTTATTTAAAATGGAAACAAAAGTGGATATCAAGCCATAACAAGGTGAGATCGATGCAGCAAAGTTAAATCATTGATTACAACAATTAGAGGTCTATTTTAGTGTTCACAATATAGATGAGGAGAGAAATTTTTTTATTTACAATAACCATTTATTTGTTCCTCCCAATGGTCACCTTATTTTTCAAACGACTATCTTGTGTTAAACCTATATATCCATTTCTCAGCATACTCTTTTCACATCATTAATCTTTCTTGGTCCCTAATGATGGGTGGAGTGTCCACTCGAAACGTTGTACATTTGAAAACTTCTACATAGTTCATTTCCAGAAAATTCCTCGGAAATCAGATTTTCTTTGTCCAACTCAAATTAAAGGGCCATGCATTAACTTGGTGGGAAATCTACATGGAGACACTTAGGATGGAGGGCGATCCGCTAGTAACTAAGTGGGATTATTTCAAAACCTTCCTCAAGTCCCGATTCTACCCTATCAAGTATGTAGAGGACCAATGGATCTATTGGAATTACTTCAGGAAAAGGAAATGGAAGACTAAATAGGAGTACACCATCAAATTCAGAAAGATGGATAGCATGTTGGGCATCTCTCCCCAGAACCCATATGTACTCCTCAAGTATCTAGGGGGTATACACAATCATTTGTGAAAGAAAGTGATGCTCTTAAAGCCTGGGATAGTTGATGAGGTATGTGTTCAAGCATGGTATCTAGAAAATATAGGCCACAAGAAAATATGTCTAAGTGGTTCCAAACAAAAAGAGCACCAAGACGCTTCTAAGGAGGGGAAAAAGAAGTGGAAAGGGAAAGAAAAAAAGACAATAGCCACTGCACATTAATGCAAGGATCCAAGTAACCACTGTAACGATTGCAATATCGATGGTCACAATGGAGAAAAGTGTTGGAAACTACATCTTGATTTGATCCCTGAGAATCATAAGAAGGATGCTAAGAATAAGAACCTTCTAGCCACATATTCAAGCAATCAAGTAGAGAACAACTCAAATGTGGATGAGAATATTGTGTGCACTTCATTGCAGAAGGAGGTGAATCTAAGTATCCTTCATCACAAGGAAGAGAATGAGATGACAAAAATCTTCCATATCAAGATCCAGATCAAGAAGACCAAGGTAGATGTTATATTTGATTCCAGTTCATACAAAAATCTCATAGCAACCGATCTAATCAATAAGCTTAAGTTGGAGATTCATGATCATCATAGCCCATATCCATTGGGTGGAGTTAAAAAAGATGTAGAGATCAAGATCACGAAACAATGTAATATCAATTGTGTTGTAAGTGCATATTTTATTAATGAAGTGGAGTTAGATGTAGTACCCCTTGACGTGTGTGGAGTAGTGTTTGGAAGCCCCTACATGTATATCATGGATGCAATAATTGTGAGGATAGAAAAATAGTATCACCTAATCAAGGATCGAAAGTCTTTCATCATAAATGCACATAAAGGTAAATCTAAGATCTCACTGGTAAGTGCCAACCAAGCCAAAATTTTGATTAGTTCAATTAAGAAGTATGTTTGTGTTTCTCATGAGAGAATAATTCAGGTGATTATTCGGTAAGAGAAAAAGCATCCTTGGGGAGATGTACTAAAGAGAAAAAACATTACTTGGAGGATTTGCTACATGCATACAAAGAAGTGTTCTAGGAGATTAAAGAGACACTACCTAAGAGGGAATTGGAGCATGAGATATAATTTTTTCCTGACTCCTCGTTACCCAATATTGGGTTGTATAGACAATCCGTTCTGGAAGCAGATGAAGTGAAGAAGCAATTGCAGTAACTACTGGAATAGGGAGTAATTCGACCTAGCACCTCACCTTGTAGGTCACTTATTATCATAGTACCCCAAGAATGATGGGACTTGGTGGATGTGTATCGACTATAGATCTTTGAACAAGATTACATTCAAGAATCAATACCCTCTGCCTAGGATTGATGATTTGTTAGACCAATTACATATCATGTCAACTACTTCAACAAGTTGATCTCAAATTGGGACTCTACTAGGTATGTGTCAAAGATAAAGACACCTAAAATACCACCTTCAAGGCAAGGCAAGGTTTGTATGAATGGTTGGTCATGCCATTTGTTTTATGTAATGCACCAACTCCATTTATGAGATTGATGAATGATGTATTGCTCCCATATTTAGATTCATTTGTTATAGTGTATTTGGATGATATATTGGCTTATAGCTCTACCTGGGAGGAGCGCATCTCACATATCATGCAGGTGTTAGAGACTCTGAAAAAGCACTAGATGTTGGTTAATCTCAAGAAATGTGAGTTCCTCAATAGTCAATGGTGTTTTTGTGGTATGTGATTGGTAGAGGGGAGCTCAAGATAGATCTCGCAAAGATGGAGGCCATCATAAAATGGCCAGTTCATACTAATGTCACCGAAGTTAGGAGCTTTGTTGGGGAAACACAACACCTATGAAATTTCATAGCATCATTTTCAGTGGTAGTTGCACCACTCCACACCATAACAATGAACAATAAGAGTTTCCGGTGTAGAAAAAATCAACAAAAATATTTTGATGAGCTAAAATAAAAGATTGATAAAGCACCATTTCTCACATTGCCTAACTTGCAGAATCCTTTTATAGATGCAAGTGGGTATGATACTGGAGCATTTTTTATGCAAGGAGGTAAGCTGGTATGCTATCATTATGAAATGTTTCATGGGGGAGTCTTAAACTACATACCTATGATCAAGAACTCTATGTCATGGTTCAAATTGTTAATAAGTGGAATCACTATCTAATGGGAAAGGAGACCATTATCCATACATATCACCATCCAATGTAGTACTTGCAGGCTCAAAGTAAGCTTCAACAAACTAGACATTACAAGTGGATGAGGGTTTTGCAACAATTTTGTCCAATCATCAAGAATAAGAAAGGAAGAACTAATAAGTTGACATAAATGATTTAAAAGCCACCCACATCCAAGATTACAATTATGGGAACTCTTATGCACATGGAGCCTTTTACCCATGATGCATACAAAGAAGCATACATAGAAAATGAGGACTTCAAGGGGGTGTTTTAGTAGCTGCATGGCCAAATTCAAGCATAAAAAGGTGACAATAAAGATAACTATCATCTTTTCCATAATGGGTTACTCTATAAGTTAGACAAGCTTTGTGTTTATAAAGGTGAAAGGTTGTATCTTATCAAAGAGGCTCACACCTCCAAAGTTGCAATACGTTTTGGTGTTGGGAAGAAAATTGCTAACTTACAAAGGTATGTGTATTGGCTCAGAATGCAAGATGTAGTATTGTATATTAGAGTATGCATACTTTGTTGTACCAGTAAGATCAATATTATTAGAAAGCAAGGTCTATACCATCTCTTTCCTATACCCACTCGACCTTGGGAAATCATTTCCATCGATTTTTTGGGAGGTTTACCAACAACTAGTAAGGGGCATAACTATTTATTTGTGGTAGTTGACAAGTTCAATGAGATGTGCATTCTTATGCCTTTTAAAAAGACCATCAAAGAAAAAGAAGCACCAAACATGTTCTTTGAATAGGACTGGGTGCACTTTCGGATACCAAGGAGCATCATCTCAAACAAGGATACCAGATTTCCCAGTTCCTTTTAGACTACACTTTGGGAGAAGATGGGCACTAAGTTGAAGAGATATACAAACAAGCAAATGGGAAGATATAAGTATTCAATAGGGATCTGGTGCAACCTTTTAGGGGTTACAATCAAAAGCATCTGAACACCTGGGATAAAAATATAATTTATATCCATCACTCTTATAACAAAGTAGTCAACACTTCTACTAGTAAGTCCCCTTTTGAAACTTGCTTTGGGTGTTTTTCGCCTTCTCCCTTGGATGTTGTATATGGAAAACAAGGAGCAGTGAGGGAAGAAATCATAGGAGAATAATTGAAATAATAGAAATTTGTTGAAAATATTAGATAGATCCATTTCCAAGTACAGGAAACGTTGAATAAGCCACAGGAAAAGTATAAGTCTAGACATGAAAACATAACTGAGAAGTCATTCAAAGTTAGAGGCAAGGTTTGGTTATAGTTGAATAAGGAAATATCACATGGTACTGGTAAGAAGATCAAGGCTCTACAATATGGCCCTTTTGAGGTATTGGAGAAGGTGGGAGATAATTCCTATGGACTCAATCTACCCTGATACATGTGCATTTACTCAGTAGTGAATGTGGAGAATTTGAAACTCTATGAGCCTTCCATGTCRGATCAAGAGGAGGAGTAGGTCCTACCTRTCRTAGAKGAATTARCACTATTYTCTTAGGCAAAGTTGACAAAAGACACAATTTTGCATAGGAATTATAGAACTACAAGAYAAGRGTAWCATGACCTTTGGTAGATTGGGTTGAAAGCACARCTTCCAGGAAAAKAAAAATGGTACTYCRGAGAGAAGGTAGAGGAAAAMTTTCCTCACCTAATTCAGTAAATATTTTAGAGACAAAACACCTCCTTAAATGGGGAGGTATGATCTGRATTGGATYATCATATAATTTTTCATCTATCTTGGTAATTTCTAGGTGRAAAATTGGAGGAATCATCTTGTAGAGTTATTTTAGCATAGGTCCCAGTTTGRAAAGTTAGATCTAAAACCTTCTAGAGTCATTTTGAGGCATTAAATGACATTTTTTGGTCCAAAAASTATGAGGGCACTCCYGACAATGTTCTACACACCGAGACCTTTCCAATGATGAAGAATCACCTCAATCGAAGCTCATCCTGCAAGTTGAATTTCCTTATTGACCACCATGGTATGAGTGGATGCAACATCAACCCCCATTACTCAAACGTGTGGGGCTATCCATGTGTGTATTTTCAAGAATATTCTAGAAGGTCCAAACCTTATGATCACTAATTGAGGGTTGAGGAAGTCAAAACCATAACCCTCGATGGCTCTTAGGCTATGTTAAATACTGAGTCTCTAAGAGGAGAAGAGGTTCCATTCTTTAGAATTGTACTTGTTCCATAGTTGAGAAAAAAAATCTAGGAGTCATATTTTGAAAGCATAAAAGAGATGGAGGAATATTTTGTAGTATCCTATCAAGCCATAAAGTCATAGGAAACTCCATAGTGAGAACCCATTCCATTGTATGTGTATTTTGATAACTGAAGAAAAGATAGAAGAGCAGAGGCCTCACCTTCGAGCTGGGTTGTCCCCCGTATTGGGTGTCCTAAGGTAAATCTCGTGTTTATTTGCATGGATGTTTCTTTTTCATTTGTTTTTTCTTTTATTTTCGTATTTAAGTTATTTTCTATAAAAATAGATCAATAAGCTAGAGATAACAAATCTAAGATCTAAGGAAATAAACTTGTATAATAAATATTTCAAAATATTATAAGATCTATTATGACTAATTGTTCCAGTGAAATATCCACCTCTATTCACAAATCAGATGGTAGTCATTATGATTGTGTGTTGTTCATTTATTCTCCATTTTGTACATTTTGAGATGTTGAGTCAATAATTAGTAAATATTCTTATTACACATTGGTAAATATGTAAATATTTGATGTTTTATTGAGAAAGGAGCATGTATGGATCAATGTTTTGATTGATTATAGTGTCAACCATATTTTTTCTACCTATATGTAATATCAACCAATATGCGATAGAGGTATAAAGTGTATAGATTTAACCTATGTTATTATCAAGGTTATGTTTGTTACAAATTCTACATTAATACCAATGGTTTATGTCACCACATTACATGTTAATAGCATTTAAGCAATGATTTTGGTGTTTCCATATCACTCTTTTGAAACTGTTTATGCATTGTCATTGAATTTTATTGTTGTTGGGTATGGTTTTAGGGGCTCTTATAATCATTTGGAAGAGTGTTTATAATTAGGTTTTTTTGGTCCCTGCCCTTTGGGCCGAGAGACTTATAGTATTTGATTTTCACTATTTCTATTAAATTGGTACATAAACCAATGCATTATAATCATTTTAATCAATTTTTTTGGTAAATCATGTAATTTAGGTGGTTTATTAACCTAAATTTCAGTTTCTACTTCTTATTTGATCTCTGTCTTATTTGACCTCAGGCAGAGGAAAAAAATAACTTAGTTTATTAGTATATGTTTGTGTACTCATTTTTCCCAAACTAGGTAATGCTAGAAATTAATATAGCATTACTTCTTATCATTTAATGTTTGCTACAATTGATAGCCCATAGTGCATTTACAAAATCCTTGCGAGCCATGTGTTGCACCGCCCTGATGTCGTTGCATCACCCTGATGCTGGCCATGCGGCCATGTGTTGCACCGCCCTAATTTCGGACATGTGTTGTAAGACCACCCTGCTACGACAAGTTGTCTTTCAGGTTCTTTCTCTGCAGCTGAATTAGAATTGTTGCAATGGTAATTGATTTGAGGAGAATAACTCTGCTGGAGGTGGCAACCTTTTCTTTTGTTCAACAACTCAGTTAGGCTTCTGGAAGAGATTTTCTTCTAGCTTTTCTACTGGATAAATCTAAAACTATTCTGAACCATTGCTCAGGTTATCTTTTTTACTGGATAAATCTAAAACTACTCTGAACCATTGCTCAGGTAAATTTCTTTCCAGTGACAAAAAAAAAATTACACCCTACTTACCTCATTTTTTCTTCTTCCCTTCTTGCAAGTAGAAGGTATCAAAGAAGGCCCCTGAAATAACCCATGTTCTCTAAGCCATGACCTGTATTTGCTAGGCACTTTCGCTTCTTTCACCAAAGCAGAGTGTTTGCAGGCTGGTCGGACTGCAGGGGCAAAGCAATCATGGGAACCCCTTCCGCCACGCTTTCCTAAACCGAATTCCATCTGCAGTGGGTGATAAAATCCCCATAGCTTTGTGTGCCAAAATCGCCGCCTACGGTGCCACCTGGTCTCTATCAGGCACCGCCCTTCCAGTCACCACTCATAGCCTTCCTACAGCAGCTCCGTTTCTCCACTCCAACGATGAACCGCCCTTGGCGAGACTTGACTCTGGCGGCCGCATCACCCATAGAAACGGATGCCCACTCTCTTCCAGACATAGTGTTAGCTCGGTAACCTGCGCCGAAGAAATATAGTGTTGTGAGCATTCATTAGAAGAATCTAAATGCCAGTTCGGAAATTTTTTAACCCCACTGTTAAATATAATGTAACCTCAACAGTCTGACTATACACTGCCAGCTGTACTGGACAGTTGTACTTTCTATTTTTGTCTTGCTTGAGCATATTTAGCTCAACCATCTCCCATTGCATTGGATCATCTTCTCAGAACTTCTTCAATACTTCTTCATACATTCAATATACTGTTCTATTCTTTTCTCTCTGCATTTCTCTTTGCCTCACAATTTATCATGGTATCAGAGCTTCAGCAGTAAGCCTCTTCACACAACCTGGAGAGAAACTCGATCCTCACAGTACAGAGCTTCACGGATCTTGAGAGCACGCGACACAGATTTTTCACAAGGCTTGGAGATTTGTCCTTAAGACTCTCTAAAAGATCGTCGTAAGACGCTTGCGAAGGAACCAAAGCATAGAACGCTCGAAAGATCCAGGACGAAGAGAACGCAGAAGAAGAAACAGTAAAGATTCTTGTAATTTTTCAAGAATCGTCAAAGATTGACGCAAAAGAGCTGCAGAATGGAAGATCGTTTAAAGAACTCGAAGAATTCACTCAAAACTGTTAAAGATTGCTGCAGAAGGCACAATTGTTTAAAGGTTTTGCGAAATTCGCTCAAATCTGTCAAAGATTGTAGCAGAAAACGAAGAACTCGTGAAATTCTTTCAAATCTTTGAAAGATTCGCGAATCTTTCTTCCACAGGAGTAAAGAACGCATCTCAAGCGGAAAGAAAAACCATTGCGACCATAAGAGTCGTCCTGTGAACGGATCCAGAGAGGGAAACCAGTCCAGAAGGGACAAGAAGAGCATGGAAAAGGCGAAAGAGTTTCAGCCGTCAGATCTTGCGCAAAGGATCGACAGCCGTTGGATCAGCGAGAAAGTGCACGAGGTTTAATCATCTAGAGCGCACAGGAGAACTTTTGACTTGAGAAATCCCAACATCATCTGGACTATCCATCAAGAGACACGGGGCGAGATCCTATTTCATCGCAAAATCGGTAATTGAGAGTTGGACGCGCAAAGGCAATTGCACTCCAAAAACTCCGATATGTGATATCGTGAAATCCCGAAAAGATTACAGCCGTCCATCTCAGAGGACAGGTGGCAGCAGATCAACGCATCATCACATCGGCATATTGGAGTTTGCGGTTTTGAAAGACCGTCGCAACAAGACTTCGAAACTCGTGAAATCGCGATACGCAAAATAGCGATAAAGTCTCAGCCGTCCATTTGACCGGACACGTGGCGAACATCGTGGAAGCCGTCGACGTTTCGGCATTCGGGGTTTCAAGTTGACAGAGAAATTGTGTCAAAGGAGCATCGCAAGTCGCGATATCCCGAGGTTGAATCAGGACCGTCCATCTTTCAAGGACGCGTGGCGTAAATCTGAGGACTCGAGAAAAGTCCCGAAAGGAAAGAGCCCATCGGCATATCGGGATTCGACGTTTCGCGAATCTTGAGAACAAGAAACACGAGCACTTCAGAACTCCGAAGTCCGAAATCCCGACAGGAGGAGAGCTCCATTGTGGGGCCCAGCTGACGTCATCTCATCAAATCGCAGGATCGGGAATCTCCACAGTGAAATCCCCGACGTAGATTTGAGCCGTCCATCTGTTGAGGACGCGTGGAAGAGATCGAGCCCTTCGAAAAATTTCCCGAAAATAGAGTCCAACGGCATTACGGGATTCGAAAAATCGCGGATCCTAGAGACGAGAAGTCCGGAACATATCAAATCGTGAATTCGCGAGAAGAGATCACGACCGTCCATCTGCTGGGATGCATGGCAGAGATCAGCGCAATCGGGAAAGTCTCGAAAGGAACACGCCATCAGTAAATCGGAGATCAGGAATCGAGGAGTCAGAAAAACTCGTCATCAGAACTTGCGAAATCCTGATTCGCGATATCCCGATAAGATCGGGGCCGTCAGATCACAAGAAGATCTGGACCGTTGAATTGTCCAAAGGCAAATTTTTTGCATTTCGGCGATTTGAAAGTCAAAGAGCCGGAAAATCCCGTAGCGCTTTAACAGTAAGGCGTGTGGTCACATTGCAAGGTGACATAGGCCAATTCAAGCCCGATAAGCTCCCTTCGGCCATCGACAAATCGACAAATCGAAGATTGGAGGTAAATACGAAATTTCCCTCTGTTTTTTTTCTGAAAATTTTTTTATGGCGTCGTCTAGCAATTTAGGACCAACTCAGGGTCCAATTCTTCTGGGAAAGAATTACGAATTTTGGTCTCTTCAAATGAGGTCGTTCTTACAAGCACAAGAATGTTGGGAACCAATGGATCTTGGATATGTGGAACCGGATCCATCCGTCCTCGCTACCATGACAAATGCATAGAGAATTGCTCAGACAACTCTGAGGACCAAAGAAAATAAAGCGAAATTCTGGATTCAAAATTATGTGGATGATTCGATTTTCTCGAAAATCACAAGCACTGGTACTTCAAAACAGGCATGGGACGTCCTTAAATCTTCCTACCAAGGAAATGACAGGGTCAAAACAGTGAAACTACAGACCTTGTGGACGCAATTCAAGACTCTAAGGATGACAGAGTTCGAAACTATGGATTAGTTCATGACCAGAGTCATGGGAATCATGAACCAGATCAGACTGATTGGTGAAACCATCACTGATCAATGCATTGTTGAGAAAACTCTCAGAAGCTTACCCAAGAAATTTGAAATGGTTGTAACAGCAATCCTTGAATCCAAGGATCTGTCAAGATTTTCAACAGATGAATTAA
>SNQJ01S0204701.1:0-10759 GCA_010110895.2 Picea sitchensis
GAGTCGCCAATTTTGTTTCAGGATAAATCCGTAAGTGCGGACACGAACCGATCTCCCTAGATCCACCTGGATCTAGAACAAATCATGACAGAATAATACACTTTCCCTAGATCTAGCCTATTGAATGAACTAAGAGATAAGGATTATGGAAATACCTTGTGAACGCTTTCCTTATGTCTCTGTTGTTCCAAGCTTTGCTCCAATGCTCTTGCGTCGTTCAAATCGCAACAACACAAACCAATCAGGGTAAAGGCAGATTAATATATTCAATAGCTAGTCTATACATATGATCAAGGAATTATGTAATAACATGACATCATCTTTATGGGAAAGGGACATATTACTGTATTGAATTAATTGAAAGTGAAACTTACAACCTGAGCCTTGATGTCGTAGGTCTCCTTTCGATGGCTCCTAGATCTGACACACACACTTGCTCATGCATGAAGAAAATCAACCACTTTTGATGACCTTGCTGTTGTCTCTAGCTGTTGTAGCATCAGTCCTCCATACATTCTTGCACTAATTCTCCAATCAATCTCTTGATAGTTTGCTTCTAACCTTTTCCATGAGCAATCTCCTCAATATATAGGAGAAGATAATTTAGTTACTTGGATAGGAAATGATCCCAAGATATCTGGAATGCCAACACCTTAACAACCATTCGAAGCCAACTCATGTTTCTAGAAGATTCCCTTCTAGAAGATTCGAGATTTTTATCTTTTCCTTCCTTTGGAACATGTTTTCACCCTGGCAGTTATGTACAGTGCGAACTATTTGCACTCCAGCTTAATGCAGCCTACGAGAATCAGGCATTCTCGCAGACAGATATATAGGTAGTCTGCGAACATCCTTTAAAAGCATGATTTCTGGAAGCAGACAAATGTAACTTTTCTTAGGAAAATGTTCTTAATGAAGAGCTTGATTTTCCATCATCATAACATCATCACAATATCATCACGATGACCAAAATTGTGGATAACACTAATTGATGATAAGAGCTTGATTCTATATAGCTTTGTTTCAAGACAAACTAATTTTTGTAATTATGTGTTAAGAAATATCAAAGTATCTATTAATAAATTTATTACTTGGATTATGGATATCAATGATGATTGAGGAAAACTCCAAACTTAGATAGTTTGGTGATCTTCAAACACAAGCCCAACAAATGAAAAATACCACATCCATTTTGTGTGCAAAATATCACACATATGCATTTTGGTATGCAATCTTGCAATCTTGCCTTAGGAACAAATTCATTTTCAGATCTCATCTACTCCTCAACAACAAATATAGAAGTAAAAATTGCATGTCAATTCTTTAGTGCTGAGAAAGATTCAAGGTACTTAAATAATAACTTAACAAACATTATTAAATTCTCTACCAAATTATTAAGTAAGTTTAGAATACTGAAATAGATTACTACTTAAAATATATTACTACTACTTATAAGTAATGTTAACTAGATTACTACTTCTATAACAGTAGCATAAGTAATAGAAAATTAGCACAAAAAATATTTTTAAAAACTACTAATACATAATAGCAAAATCCCCATCAAGAGGCAACATAACCCTATGATATAGATCAACATCGGATCAGATCTATAATATTGGCATCACAGACATCATTGAAAATGAAAACCCAAAACCAGTTGAGCCCTTTCATCTCTGAACCAAGTAATTGTTTACACTACTAATCAATTCAACAAGTTACTTGGTTGTTGTATCCTTGATTGTTACACATTAGATTATAGTGAAAATAAAAGAAGCTACACACTAGATTATAGTGAAAATAAAAGAGAGTATATTTAATTTTGTTGCTTGCTTCTATGATGATGACCAATTATTTCCCACAGGGACGCAATCCATTCATGAAATGATGGAAACAGTTTGTGTTTCTCAAAATATTGGAAATCAATTTGGTTGCAGTGTGGCTATCACTGTGCACACAAAAGCTTTTAGTATCTTTTAGTGATCCTTATAGTAGTGCCAAGGCTTGGAAATCAATTTGGTTGCAGTGTGGCTATCACTGCACAAAAAATCTTTCATTGATCCTTATAGTAGTGCCAAGGCCTGTGTTGATAAGACCAAATGCAATAGCTAACTTTTTTCCGTGACTGCAGAGAATGTGTCCCTTCTCGCTGTGACTGACACATTGTCTGTATTGGGTGCATACCTTGCCTCTTGCATAAATGTTCTCTGGTAGAGGGAGTGATTTATCTCCAACAATTTATCTGAATCGAACAATATCCCCAAAAAAATTATCACTGATATCACCTTCACTACATCATCCCATATCTGAATCGAACAACATCCCAACTGCAGCATACATATATTCGAAAGTGAAATATAATATGCAACATTTTAACGACGTAATTCAAAATGATGTTCAACTACATATTCGACCAACATAATGTTGTAGCGAAATTATACATGCATGATCCTAATTCTATTAATTTTGTGCTGATTTTGACAAGACTACAAATCTTGTAATATCACCATTTCCACGCTTCTGCAGCACAGAGACAGTGCTCACAACTTGTCCAAACGAAGTCCCTTACAACAGAAAAAGCTCTCATCAAGAACGAATCTGACCCACAAAATCTTGTTCAAATCTTCAAGCAATCAGCAGAGGAGCCGAGGTTCCGCCGCTTCCGAGCTGCATACGAAGCTACTGTGAAACAAATATTGGACCACTCATTGCATGTAAGTGAGCCTTTCTCTGACAGTTTTGTTAATCGTATTATTATGCTCTATGGTGTAGCGGGAATGCATCAACATGCCATTAAAACCTTCAATGAAATTAAAAGTCTCAATATTTCACCAGCTGTCAAGTCCTTTAATACCCTACTTGATGCCCTTATTGAATTTAAAAGCCCCAAATTCGCTCATGATTTCTATAAAGGCATAGATAGCTTTGATGTATCAGCAAACTTGAAAACTTGCAATATTGTAGTTAGAACATAATATTTTGGACAAAATGTCCGGATCTTGCCCTCCAGATGTTAGAACATACAACATTAGGATGTGCAACCACTGTGGATGCCATAAAACTAGAGATGCCAAAAAGATTTTGGATGAAATGGTTTCTAAAGGATTGAATCCGAATATTATCCACTTCAATACACTCATAGCTGGGTTTTGTAGGGACAATAATATGACAGAGACAAAGAGGATTTTTTTTTATATCTCTCTTAAGGGGTGTGTTCAAGGTGCAGTGACCTATTCCACCTTCATTTATTTTCTATCAAAGGGCGGGCATTTTGACAGAGCTTATGAGATCTGCAGCGAGAGCATACCTAAAAATTTGATGCCTAATCTCAAGATTGCAAAGATGCTTATTGATGCCTTGTAAAAAACAATAAGGTTGAAAATGCCCATGAGGTGATCGAGGGAATGAATAAGCTCCCTGCATCTTACCATAAGGAGTTGGAAAATTTCTCATGAGCAGTCTCAACGTTAGGAGGGCAGGCCCCTCCCCTGCAGAGCTGTAAGAGAGAAGAAGCAATTCAAGCACGGCTGCCCCAAGTCAGCTCAACAGAACTATAAGTTCCCATAAGTTCTCTACCCTATCACTTACCTGATCCCAACACCAATCACTATCCAATCACTAGGAACTGGTTGTGAGAGACCCAGAGCTTGATTGTTGGCATTTTCTCATCAACATTTGTAGCACACGAGTCTTCAAATCTTTCTTTAAGAAGATTGAAAGCTCCTTTGTTTATCCATCAAATACATGTTTTAGTCCATAGTGTAGGAGAAATCTAGGAGAAATCATGTAATATCGGATCAAACTTAATCTTTGTCATGCTATTGTTCAGAAATTCATAGAGCTATTTTACAGAAAATCTATTTAGTGGATCGAATCGAGAAACTCTCCCACCAGTGCATGTGTGTTGGTAAACGAGGTAAACTACTAGCTATGGATCTGGGACTATATATGGATCCGAGCAAGGTGATGCTTCCCCTCGATAAACTGGGTGGGAGGGTGATTGGCAAAAGCAAGATATGAGAGAGAATGTTTTGGGGTTTCATCAATAGATGTAATAACATCTTCCCAAATAGGCGCTCCCACCGGAAACAACTACAGACAACAGAAAGCTTTTCTCGAACACACATCCACCAAACATGGAGACGTTTTTAGGATCGACTGGAACAAACCGGGTACCCGACCTGGTTGCTTTCAGACAGGTTTTATACTACGCCAGAGGATAGTAGTACCTTCAGTAAGCAGAGGAATAGGAATAACAATAAATGTTACTTTGACAATGGCTGGAACAAGCACTGATCCTATGCGGTTCGACTTCAACTGCTGCTATATTTGCCTCTGCAGGCTTAGATGCTTCTGCTTCTGGTGCTGTTAAATGTTCTTCATTGTATATTCATACATATTTATTTGTATATAATTTGTCAATATGTAAGAAGCACAAACTGGACAACATATCAAACATGTATTTGAATGGAAATGGAATCATTACAGATAATATTTAACAAATTGTTACTCTAAACCTTTTAATCATGAACATATTTCCTTAACCAAAATACCAAATTGAAAATAACTTAGATGTCTCATAAAAGTTTGTTGTTAGAGTAGGGAATGGATTCATTCACCAATACGAATAAATCCAATACTAACTAGCACCGAGAGGATAAAAAAACTCTTTCAACCTTATATTCATTTATCAATACAACTCAATCTAAAATACTACTCAATCTAAAATACTGAAAATTTATTAAAAAACAACTTTATCAATTTTTAAATGTAGGGAAACCTATTTATCACATGAACAATAAGCACAACTAGGGTTTGAAACTCAAAAAGCTTCTTTTAGATGTTTTCATTTATCAATACAATTCAATCTAAAATATTGAAAATTTATTAAAAACAACTTTATCAATTTTTAAATGTAGCTAAACCTATTTATCACATGAACAATAAGCACAACTAGGGTTTGAAACTCAAAAAACTTCTTTTAGATGTTTTAATTTCCTTATGTACAACAAGCATTTATTTTACATGTTCTAATTTCCTTATGTACAACAAGCATAGCTAGGATTGGAAAAAATCAGAAAACTTTTTGTACATGTTCCAATTTCCTTGTCTATTTTAGATGATCCTAGAAGCATATATTATCCTTCACTCGAGGCTTTAGAATATCCCTACAAAGTAGTTTCTCCTGACAATTTATGGCACTTGAGGTTAAAAGTGAAGTCTATAGTCTAACACACTATCATGCACACAAAGCTAATTAATGCATCAAGATATTCCCTCCAATAATTATATTAATCAAGTTATTCCCTTTAATAATTCTTGAAACTAAAAATTATTTCTATCATTTTAATCATTTAAAACAAATACAAAACTCTTGATGTATTTAATAAAGCAAGAGTGTAATGCATTTAATTATATATATTTATTCTTTTAAACATTTGAAACAAAAAAAAAACACTTGATGTATTTAATAAAACAAGAGTGCAATGCATTTAATTATAGATGTAGAAAGAATATTGATCATAAAGTTTTTTTAAGATACAATGGGAAATTTTATAATCATAGAAACATTTCCAAACCACCATTCATGGTGGATCTAAGTTGATTGTTTAGAGTCACATGCACATAGCAACACATATTTCTACACAAAGAAGGAAATGGGAATAAGACTTAAACTAGATAGAATTAATGTCAGTGGACTCAAATTAATTCATGTTTTAGTTATACAGCCACAACTCCTTTACAATAGACTAGATTGTTGATGAACTTTGGCCTTCACTAGTGTTGTTGAGAGTAGTTCTTGTACTACCCAACAAATGTGTTATGTCTGATTGAAATTTTGGAACAAGGCTTAGAAAAGTGTCTTTGATGTTTTGTAATATGCTCAAAATATCCATCATAGTAGGTCATCCTTCAGGGGATTTGTTTGTGCAGAGCAAGCCCACATTTATCAGTTGATTGAGGTAGTTGAAGTCTTTATCTTCTTCAATACATGTACCAGTCCTTCTTAGTAGACCCATGTCCACCACTTCTCTTATTCGATTTGGAAAATGACTCCCCACCCATTTATGCAAGTTCATTCCTTCCACAAACAAGTCGTGGGTCGGATTCTTTCTAGTGAGCATCTCCAACAGTAGTATTCCATAGCTATAAACATGACCCTTTGTTGTAACTTGTCTTCCCATTCCATATTCTGCATTCATAGATTCTCATCTTAAGGTTTCCAATTCACAATTTTTAATAAATATAAGAAACTTATAACATTGCTTAATCTGCTATCTAGTTTAAATAATACCTGGAGGAATGTACCCTGCTGATCCTTTAAGTGCATGCGTCGAAATGAAAGCCGAATCCTCATCATTTGCAAAACATATGGTAGCAATACCAAAGTCTATTAAATATGCAGTCATATCTTCACCCATAAGCACATTGTTAGGTTTCAAATCACAATGGATTACTTGCATGAAACAATGATGATGAAGATATGCCATGGCCTGTGCAATGTCTATTGCTATATTCAACCTTTGAATCAAACTCAAACCACTTTCCTCTTCTCCATTGGGGTATAACCACTTCTCTAAGCTTCCACTTGGCATTAATGGAAATATTAAAGCTTTGATTTGGAGGTCTGAATAAGAGGTTATGATTCTAATCAAATTTCGGTGTCTAACTCTACCCAAAACTTTTCACTCCCTATTAAAACTCTTGTGAGCCCCTTCATTTTCCAGATTAAGAAGCTTGACAGCAATCATTGTGCCATCATTCAGAACCCCTTTGAACACTTTCCCAAAACTACCAACTACTAACAAGTTGGCATCACTAAAGTCATATGTTGCAGTGATGAGCTCTGCATAGGAAATTCTTCAATGCCCCACATTTAAGGATGTCTCAGCCTCTCTAGGATTATGTCTCTTGTGATTTTGTCTCCACAAGATTCCCATAAACAAACATGTTACAATAGTGGCTATCACTGCAACAAGAAGTATGATAACTCTTTTCAAATGCAAAACACTTTTATGTTTGTGAGTAGAGCATGGTGACAAACCTACCCAAGGTCCACAAAGACCAAGATTTCCCATAAATGCAGTGGCACCAAGCTCTTTGAAAACTCCACCTCTAGGGACTTCTCTTGACAACTTGTTGAATGACAAATTCAAGTGGCGAAGCATTTTGAGATTTTCCAATGACTCGGGTATTCCAGCCGACAAATTGTTGGAAGAGAAATCCATTTCTTGAAGACTCTGAAGTTCACTGAGCGAAACTGGAATTGGACCATCAAGGGCGTTGTAGGAAATATTCAAGTATTCTACTTCAACACAGCTTCCGAGTGCACTTGGAATGGAACCAATTAACTCATTTGCAGAGATATCTATAGCTTGAAGCATAGTCATCTTGGTCAGTCCCAATGGCACAGGGCCTTGTAATAAATTATTAGACAAGTTAAAATAGAAAGCTAAATTTGTAAGGCCTGCAACCTCTGGAGATATGTGCCCAGAAAGCTTGTTGTGTGATAGGTCTAGCAATAGTAATTTCACACATTTCCCTCGACTTGCAGGTATATTACCTGATAACTGATTCAGATCAAGATATAGATATATTAACTATTGGAGATGGGCAATAGAATCAGAAATTATTCCAGAGAGATTATTTTTCCCGAGATCCAAATAACCTAATCTTTTGAGTTACCCAATTTCAGTAGAGATGTTTCCTTGTAAATTGTTGAATCCTAAAGATAACGTCTCGAGCTTTTGAAGCATATTAATTGAAGGAGGGCTTTTGAAGCATATTAATTGAAGGAGGGATTGACCCTCTAAAAGAATTAGAGTCTAAACCAAAAGCATTTAAACTAGTTAGGTTTCCAATCTGTGGAGGTATTTCTCCAGCTAATTCATTGTCGGACAAGAGCAACAAGTAAATTTTAGAGAGGCGGCCTATAGAAAAGGGCAAACGTCCCGTGAAATGATTACCGGATAACTCTATTGCTTGTAGGTTGGAACAGTTAGTAAGAGCAGTGAGAACGGGCAAGCTCGTGGTGCTGCCGCTAGCCAGTTGATTATATCCTAAGCTTAGCACCCGGAGATGCTTCAACTTACGAAACTCCGTGGGCACTACACCGCTGAACTGGTTACCCCCTAAATCGATCAGTTGAAACTTAGTACAATTGAAGAGGGAAGAAGGAATGCTGCCACTCAGCTGATTGCGGCCCAGATAGAGTTCCGTCAATTGGGTGTTCTTGCTACACAACTCCGCTGGAATGATACCAGTAACCTGGTTAAGGTTTAACCCCAATACCTGAAGATTGGTGCAGTTAGACAAGGAAGATGGAATTTGACCTGTGATATGATTATTGGACATATCTATATAGATCAGCTGGGTTAGCATGCCCAGTTCGGAAGGAACGCTCCCGTGAAGGTTGTTGTAATCCAAAGAGACGTAGTGCAAAGAGGACATGTTTCCTAAGCATGCCGGGATTGTACCCGTCAAATTGTTGATTCCCAAGCTAATGCATAGTAACTTGGGGAGAACACATATTTCTGAGGGAATGTTTCCTGTGAGATTGTTATAGGACAGAGTCAAGTTCCGTAAACTGCGGCAGCCACCAAGAGTGGGCGGAATAGAACCTTGGAGCTCATTACGAGACAGGCGAAGCATCTTTAAGCGAAAGAGGGTTCCCAATTGATAGGTAATGTGACCGTGGAAACTGTTATTGTGAAGGTCGAGAACTCTAAGAAAGGAGAGATTGCCGAGAAGAGGAGAGATAGTACCTTGTGATCGCATGCTTTCAAGATTGAGAGAAACCACTCTGCGCCGACTGCATGTGATGCCTGTCCAGTTGCAGAAGAAAACATTTGGTTTCCAAGTAGTGGATAGTGGATAAGGAGTAATTGCAGACATGAATCCCAGCAGAGCCTCGTGATCAGAAGCATTGCTGAGATGAGGATGGCGACGATGAGATAAGTGAACAGTGGAGAAAACAAAAGGGATGCTAAGGATAATCGAATAAAAGAAGAATAGAAATATCGTCTTACTGAAGAAGATGAAAAGAGAAGGAACGTAACAGATTTCCATCACTGCAAAGGAATGGATTTTGAAATATAACAATCAGTGCTATCCCAAAACCATATTGGCGTGAGAGTTTTCATTTAATATATCGGCATAGATTCAATCTTATTAAATGTTTTGTATATACCCGAATTAACGGGATTCTCTGAATATGAAAAGAGTGTTTGGATCTGGAAATCTCAAGAGATTCTCTGAATATGAAAACGCCGTTTGAAATTTGAATGAAAAATAAGGGAGAGGGCAAGTCTTTAACAAATTTAATAAGTCATGTTAGTCTGTCCTTCATAGAAATTGTAGTCCGCGTGCAATGCTCCTTCATAAAAATGCGCGTGTAGTCCGCGTGCATCGCTTATGAGTCTCAAGAATATTTATATCCTGTAATAAAGACGAGTCTCTAAAATGCATGTCCCAAGAATATCGAGTCTCTAAAATGCATGTCCCAATAATATCTATATTTATATTTTAATCTCGCGTCGCTTATGAGTCTCTTAAATGCATGTCCCAAGAATATCTATATTTTAATTTAACCAGATAGGCAAAAAACTATCTAAATGCATGTCCCAAGAATATCTGTATTGAATTTCACGAGATAGGCAAAAACTATCTAAATGCATGTCCCATGTCTCTTAAATGCACGTCCCAAGAGATAGGAAAAAACTATGTTCTAATTTAATCTCATATCGCTCATTAGTTAGAAGGTTATCCAACGACTTTTTCTGGTACATCTGTTTGAAATCGGGCAGAAAACATTGTTTTCGTACAATAAAGAAATATCGATATCCTATAATAACGATAGCATGTCCGACGAATATCTATATTTTAATTTCACTGTCAATCCTTTTTCATAGAAATGCGTGTAATCTGTGTGCAATGCTCCTTAATTTAATCTCATATGTTCATTGGTGACAAGGGTGTTTGAAGGTTATCAGGTTAGAATTTCTGATACATCTGTTTGAAATTCGGTAGAAAATTGTTAGATCAGTAGATTTGAATGATTATTTTTGTATAATCGGAGTGTTTAAGAGATTTTTCAATATACTGAATCCATTTATACATTCAAAATTAGATTTTAAACAACAAAAAATAGTATCTTCATATAGATTTATGTAGCCTACAAAAAAAACCATTTGATAGAATAGTTAGACAACATGCTAATTATAAATAAAGTTTGATGTGATTAGTTTACCATTAAACTTAATTCTGTCAATATGAAAATGATTTTTGAATTTTGAAATTTAAAAGGAAAATAAGGAAGATCCATGATAATAGGCATATTTATCTAAGATCCGTGATAATAGGCATATTTATCTTACTTGTGTTATCCATTTTAAAAAATAGTTTACCATTAAACTTAATTCTCTCAATATGAAAATAATTTTGAAATTTTGAAATTTAAATGGAAAATAAGGAAAATCCATGATAATAAGCATCTTTATCTTATTTGTGTTATCCATTTTAAAAGATACTTTACCATTAAACTTAATTCTCTCAATATAAAAATAATTTTTGAATTTTGAAATTTAAATGAAAAATAAGGAAAATCCATGATAATAGGCATCTTTATCTTACTTGTGTTATCCATTTTAAAAGATAGTGGGTATCTTTATCTTCAACATGTTATCCTTTCTAAATAATTGACCATTGAGAGTTCCACATTAGATGTATAAGTTTATTAATTTTTAAAAGGATTAGGTACACA